>CM056607.1:36144397-36402999 GCA_029721355.1 Tegillarca granosa
TTAAAAAGCGGTAAAGTAGAGTTAATCAATTGTGTTCATTTCCACAGACAAGACTTATGCTTATTCAAGGAAGTCAGTGAGGAACTTTAAAAAAAAAACACCAACCTTGACAAGCAAAGTTGGAAATATCTGAATCTAGGACCTGTCCAAGAGGACTTTTATTTATGTATAAGGAGATAATGTGGTCCATCAGCATGGTTCATTTTAGACAGCTTGGTCACTGCTACTCCTAAATGGCAGTAGAGCTAAGGTGACTTAAACAACATGCATTCTTAAATGAATGGATAACTTTATTAAAATCATCACTCTCTGGTTACAAATCATGAATCAAGTAACATATAGTCATTACCCCATATTATTGATGAAGCTGTACCTAGAATTTCTGTGTGGGAGATGTCCATGGTAACACATAATTATTAACCCATAAACATTTGTGTTGAAATTTTGGAATAGTTTTAACATGCTTTTCTTAAATGCAATAGATAACTTAATTAAAACACTCTCTGGTTCCAAATCATCAACCAAATTGGTCATTGTAACACATGATCATTAATCCATAACATTTTTGCTGAAAATTTTGGAATAATATCTTTAGATCATAATTTTAACAGTAAAACATCAGTGTATATAATCCCATATCCAATAGATATGATCAGTTCTGACCACACATTATGAAAAATTACTGGATGAAGCTCATGAACCCTATATGAACATCGTTTAAGCTTCACGTAATTACACACCTAGACTGATATCCTGTAAATTATCATGATACAAGTATCAGTTTATGTTCATTTTAAGCTTTTTTTATTCCAAGTCTTGACCTTTGTTAATGACCTATAAGCACTAAAAAATGGATGCTTCAGCTAATATTTATCAAACCATTGTAACAGAGGTTCCTCATTTCAGATAAAAGAAAAAAATTTCCTCATTGCATACAAGTGTTACCAACATCATTAGAGCCAGTGATGGATTTTTATATAAAAATTTAATTAAAATTATATAAAATTTAATTAAAAATTTTAACTTAATATTTAAAGTGGTTTATTTGAGAAGATGTTTGGTTTTAAAATTTTATCAGGAGAAATTTCAAATGTGTAGTTTTTTGTGAACATGAGTGTAAAGTGTGTGGGTCGATCATGTCTTAATTATTAAATAGTGCCAGTATGTCATGACCATATATTAGTACATGTATGTACTATGTTATATATATATATTATATATAAATGTATGTATGTATGCTATATAGTATAAACATTGTTCTAAGAACTTGATATAGATTTGTACATCAACGAGGAGTCTAGATTCTAGGACTTATGGTACTTCATCAGAATTGAGATTATTTTATGATAATTCCTTGACTTCCATACACATCTGTTACACTAAACAAAAACAATTTGTACACCTGCCTTCTTACTTAACAACATCAAACGGAGAGGCTTTATTTCAAGATTTACAAACAAAATACTTTAAATTACATTGGTGGATTAATGGTTTTTTATGCCCCACTCAAAATCCTTTAACATTTATCAAGTGATCAGTTCTTTGATTGTGGAGGAATCTGAGTGCCTGGAGAAAACCAATGACCTTATGCAAGCCAACTGACAAATTTTCTTACACTAAGTACTGCCTGAGCAGGATTCTAACCTAGGCATTGAGAGGCACTTTGATCTGTAAATGTGAGCTTTTGACCACTTGGCCACTGAAGCCCCCCCCCCCCCCCCCACCCCCAACCAACCCCCCCCCCCCCCCAAAAAAAAAAAAAAAAAAAAAAAAAAAAAAACTTTACATATACATGTACATGTATTGAAGTTAAAAACTGATGGTGATGTCCATGTATAAAGAAAGTAAACTAAATACCTTACATGTATTCAAGTTCACTATATCTGTACATGGACATCATAATAGGTTTATGACATTAAAACCTTGTAAATAGGATACCCATTGCTTAATCTAACTATCCAGTCACAGATTTTTTAATAGGTTCATATATAGCATTGCTTATTTGATATGGCTCTATATGGCTGCACCTATTTATTCAATTAGATTTATGATAAACTTTTACATTTAAATCCACCCACATATGTAACCATATCATTGTAGAAAATAAAAAGCAATATACAGTGTTTATATAATATTGCTACACATTTTATACAAGGGATGTTTATATGATATTGCTACACATTTTATACAAGAGATTCAGTGGCTGCTATGTCTTGCACTTTTTAGCAAAACCAAAAATGACCCATATGCTATAAGAATGATTCATAAGATATAAAATGACCCTCAGGCTGTACAAAATGTCTATAATGTGTCTATAGGCTATAAAATGACCCATATGCTATAAAAAGATCCATGAGATATAAAATGACCCATAGACTATACAAAATGCCTATAGGTCTATAGGCTATGGAAATGACCCATATGTTATAAAAAGATCCATGAGATATAAAATGACCCATAGACTATACAAAATGCCTATAGGTCTATAGGCTATGGAAATGACCTGTATGCTATAAAAAGATCCATGAGATATAAAATGACCCATAGACTATACAAAATGCCTATAGGTCTATAGGCTATGGAAATGACCCGTATGCTATAAAAAGATCCATGAGATATAAAATGACCCATAGACTATACAAAATGTATGCTATAAAAATGGCCAATAGACTATAATAATCCCAGTGCTACTAACTGAACCACATCAGTTACATTTCAGAGAAATATGTGTTGAAAACCTTTACCCAGCAACACATGCCATTTGACATTTTACTATCAAAATAATAACAATATGATTTGACCCCTACTCCATCAGGTGCATGAAAATGTATTACAACTCCCATTTTAAAAACAATCTCTAAAAACTTCATTTAGAGCAGAAGTTAGGACCTGAAATGCCCACACAGTTTTTATTGCCCCATTTACCAGTCATTGATGTGTTTTGGCCTGTCCACATAGTCAACACTCAATACATATATACAAATGATGACTTTATGATTTTATAGCGAGTTAACAACATTATGAATTTTGGTGTGCTTATCACTTCAAATATTTTATTTTGATGTTAAAAATCAATTCACATCTGATAATACCTGACATCCATATCTATCCACACCCTGCAAACGGTTACATAACTGCCACCCATACTTTTAAGAAAGTCTACATATTTTTTCATGTTTGGAATGATAACTTTATATTATTTTGTAAGTCGATAACTTCAAGTGAATTTTGATGGTTATTATCGCTTACTTAGATATTTTTATATGCATGGTAAAGGTCGGTTCACACCTCTATAAATCTAAAACTTAAAAGCTAGTGGTATATAAAACATTCATGGACTCATAAACATGTATTTAGATGATATATTCCCTTTAAATAATACATTAAGATATCAAAAAAACCTTGTCACCATTAAGGGGTTGATAATGATCTTGATACAATCAAGTAAATGTTTGAATCCTCTTATCTCAGGACATTAATCATAAAACATTCAAAAGACATGGAAGAAGTGTCAGACACACATGGTGATTACATAATGAACCTTGCATGTGTTGGACCCTGACTGGGTCTGATGTTAGCCAAACAAGTAGTTCAACATGAAAGTAATGGATGTTTGTTTTATTTCAAATGAAATTTTGATGTTACAGTAAAAGGTTGACCTCTGAATTGTCAGCTTTTGCAATGCAACAATCAATCAATAGATTGATCAATTAATTAATCACTCAGTCAGTCGATGGGTTTCTGCCAATTTCTTTTCAATATTGCATTAAGCTGGTTACATCTCAATATAAGTATGATCTTGATGATTTGATCAAAAGTCTAAAAACATTCAGAATTATTTTGCCTGATGCCGTTTCCAAAATTAAAAGATGTTAAATTAATTTTCTTCAAAATCAAAAGAGTCAAACCACAGAAACAAAGCAGCTTCTTTCTGAAATCCAAAAGTTGATCAAATTTTCCTCAAGAGTCAAAAAAAAGTTTCTGAAAGGAAGCCCTTGTTTGTGATATATATTTATCATTATTTTTTTCTTTTTATGATTTTGGATATTTTTGTGAACTTAGTCTTCCCAAGTACACATTATAGGCCTTAATTTTTTTTTTTTTTTTTTTTTTTTTTTTTTTTTTTTTTTTTTTTTTTTTTTTTTTTTGTGATTTTGCTTTGGCCAAGTATAAAAAAAACAACACCATTTATTCAGTCATATTTTGTCATTATAAGGTGTTTGACAATTAGAAAAAGTGCCCTTTAATAAAAAACAAAAAATTAATGGAATTTTGAAGTTAGTTTACATATTATTTAGGAGGCATTATAATGAGGCTTTACTGCACATGATATCTCCAAGTTACTGCAGTATTAGTTGACATGTGGTTGCTGTATGTTCATTTCAAAACTTCTCAGTCTTGCACATGCATATTTTTAATAGAGTTTGATAAAAAGTTTTAAATAAGCATTTGACATAAATCCATGAGACACGTTTGGAAAATACACAAATGTGTTTGAATTTTAAATCATTCCTAATGTAGATAAATCACAGCAGATTATGTTCATTATGACATGTTCATTTGCTGTCAAGATGCAGTTTTTCTCTAATTTATAAATTTGCTGTTAGGTCCAAATCCTGCATTTTGCTCTCTCTCTCTCTCTCTCTCTCTCTCTCCTCTCTCCTCTCTCTCTCTCTCTCTCTCTCTCTCACACACACACACACACACACACACACACACACACACTGTGTAGATTGAAACCAATCTTGCTGATCTTATTGAATAGGTTTTTCAGTTTTCCTTTCAATTGTCTGTGTTTTAGCAATTTCTTCCACTATTGAACAGCTAACTGCTTTGATAGAAGTGAATACCATGACGTAAATCACCATTCAGACCAATGAACCATGATATATTTTTTTTTGAATTAAACCTGTGTGTTTTGCCAGATGTAGAACATGCTTTATTAACTAGGTCCTTACTTAAACCTGATAAATAATTCAAAACATGTAATCAGTCTAAATTGTCTCTGCACGATATGTCATAAAAAAAATTTTTTTTAGAAAGTATGGAGTGAATTATTGCTTGAACTTATCATATGCGATAGCTGTATCTTCTCTGCTGCTTGATGGTTCTATCGTGTAACCCAATGCCCTTCTTTGCTGACATCGATCGGGCATATCTGAAAACTTGGACTTGACTTTGCCAATGGACTTAAACTGACTGGCCTGGTTGGTTTGAATGTTGGTTAACACCTATGATTCACTTGTCATGTTTGTAATAAAAATATAACTTATTTTATCTCATGGGTTAGTTTCAACACAATTTTTTTTGTCTAGGTTAAGAGTTAACATTTACATCCAACTATTACAAATTCCACATCAAGTTTCAAGTTAAGTGTTCAGTCCATGTTTTTAACTTAACGCCAACGGGCCTCTGAGATTTACTGTGTCATCAAATGAATTGAATTCAAATTCATAATTTATTCTAGTAAATGATTCCTTCCAAGTTATTGTCTGTTCAATTGCTTTTTCTTTTTTTTTTTCTTTTTTTATAAATTATTGATAATTTAAAATTTCTTTAATGATCAGTTATTTACAATCCAGAGTTTACTCAGTGGTCACCTTAATAAAAAAATTCATTATTCAAAACCACTTGCATTTATTCAGTTTGACCTATCGCTATCAATTTTAATAATTTATTCTCATTGGTGGTGAAGTTTATTTAATAGAGTTATTGCCCTTTGTTTACCTATGCATCACCTTAATGAAATAATTTCATTTGTTTTGTTGCATAGTTCATCAAGTAGATTTATTTTTAAGACTTATTACGGCCATTTTGATAAAATTCATTTTCTATTCATTAATCATGCGGATCAATAGCCAAAATAAGTTTGAAAACAATTTCCGTAATGGTAGCTGCAGGTAGCCATAAAATAGGTCTATATATGCTGAGTTATTAGATTCAATCCACTACTGGTCATAAAAATCTGCAAGTATTTGAAAAATAAAATTGTGTGGAGAGATTTGTACTGGTATTTCATAAATAAAGGAACAAAGGCTTTAAAATTTGCCCAATAGATAAATGAAAATATGAATAGATAAATCAGAGCGTCATTAAATGCCGATGACAGTCATCTCACAGGTAGAAGAATTGATGTTATTTTTGGCTTATAAAGGTATTCGTCCCTGTAAGTTGCTGTAGCTGGTGTTGTCTAAGTATAATTGACTAGGGCACCTACTTTGTTTATTTACTTTTTATTGCTACTAAAGTATAAACATGATAACTTTGACCTTGACATTTGACCTATATTTTATCTAACAAAGAGAAATGTGTAAGTTATTTCCTTTTAATTGTAAAATTAAAGAGTGAAATTTTTTTTTTTAAATTATATTTAGAAAAAGTTCCAAATAATATATTAATTACCAAAATAAGATTTTTAAGATTATTTTCTTTTTTTTTTTTTTTCATTGACTAAAATATCATTATTTTTTTTTTTATAAATATTTTTTGAAGAAAAAAAATCATTATTTTTTTTTTATAAATATTTTTTGAGGAATTTTAATTTTGATCACCAATATTGAAATTACATGATAGATTTGTTAATGGTTGTAGCACTGATGCTTATGCTAAAATATTGAAGCCAAGTTATTGTACATCTAGTTTTAGTCCGAATTTTCTCTGACCCTAACACACATTATGCCTGCACACAGCGGGTAGGCATAATGTGTGTTAGGGTCGGAGGAAATTCAGACTAATCTAGTTTATGTTTTTTCAGGGCATAGATAATCGATATGAACAATTATTTAAAAAACATAGACGTTGGCTCATATTTAAAACATAGCATTATGGTTATTATTGGTTGAGCAAAGTTTGTTTAAGATTTTTTACACTTTTGAGTCAACTCTTGCAGTTTGTTGGGGCCTCAGTGGCCGAGTGGTCTAAAGCGTGTACTTATGAATCACAGTGCCTCTCAACGTCTGTGTTCGAATCCCATGTGTGACAGATCCCAGTGTGAGAAAGTTTGTCAGTTTGCTTGGCGGTTTTCTCCGGGCACTCCAGTTTCCTCCACCATCCTAGAACTGACCGCCTTGAAATAAGTGAAAGATTCTTGACTGGGGCGTAAAACACCACAACTCCACTCTTGCAGTGTGTTGATTTCTTGTTTATCAAAAAATTCTAGAAAATGGATTAAAAAGAAAATGGAAAAATTGGGCTACAGTTTTATTTTCATGAATTAATTGAATGTATCGTAGATCTGTCAGCTGTGAAGGATTGTTTAACTTAACCCATCACAGTAAGTCTGACTTAAGTAATTTAATACAAAACCATAGCTTCTGTCTATGGATTCCTCTCACTGTTTATGTTCAGATTTCATTTTGCAGATTGTTATGTGAGAGAAATTGTCTGTTGAATTTATTAAGGCTCTTTGTTTTTCTTTAGATACCTGTACTCTGGTTTCCTGTATTTTTATAGAACTCTCTGCCTTGATGAAAGTGAAAAAACCTTGACTACAGTGTAAACATCACTACTCCTATTGGTGGATCCAAGAGGGGGTGGGGTTAAATGGCCAAAAAATCCCCCAAAAATTTAGAAATTCAGTTCTCACTGGGGCTTTGCTCCTAGACCAACAGGGCTCTGTCCGTGACATGCCAGGACCCCTTGCCACGGGGGGCTTGAGCCTTCGATACTTGCAATATCTCATGAAATTTTCTATCCCTCCACCCTTTAATAAAACTCTGGATAAGCCCCTGACTCCACTGCACTTCATGATTGCTATGACAGTATTATCTTAATTCAGAATCTGTCTAAGTCAAACTATCTTTTAATAATTCTTAACTATGTATTTAGCCAAGTAGACATTTGCTACCAAAATTACAGCTTTTCTCACAAAAATGTATCCCATCCTTCCAAATAGCAGTATAATTTCAAATGATGCTTTATTAGCAGTTTTACTGCTGATGAAATTCATGTTATGTTCATTGATCGTGCTCACTATATAGTAATACAGTAGATTCCACTTAATTGCATACCGGTTAATTGCATATTCCGGTTAATTGCATAATTTTTTTCTGCACCAAACCATTTCCTATTTAAACAATGTAAAAAATTCCGTTTATTTGCATAAACAAAAGTCTGAATTCCGCTTAATTGCATAAAAAATTCTGAAAATTATGCGATCTTGGTCTGAAGTTTCGTGATTACAAAATATATTTGCCGACAATGCCAGGTAACCTCGAGAGGTGTTTACATTATATAAACATGTGTACAGCTAACAGGTGAGATATGAAGCCAGTTAATTAGTGTTCACTTTGTAGAGTAGTCATCCAATTGGTCTGTCAATACGCGTTTGTCAGGAAACGTAATTAATTATGTTAAACCAATTAAAAAGGGCTATGACAGGTGAAAAATTTGTACCCGGGTCACACAAGTTTTATAACGATTTTTTTAACTGAAACTTTATTTCCATTATATTTTCTAAACCCAGACATGGTTTGACTGGAACTTCGGTGTCGGGTTTTTAAAACAAAGATTAAATAAAACCAAAAACATTTTTTCAATTAATGTTTTTGTTAACATTGTTAAGGAATGTGTATGTACGTTGACTGTTATCCCAGAGCAAGTTTGATAACGCGTATTTACAGTTCTTTTAGCGTAAACTCAATAAATCATACCTCAATCAAATGCTTTATTCTTTATTTATTATTTCCTCTTTAAGATAAACTGGTTGAAATCATCGTTTACGGCTGAAAAACCCTATGTAGCAAGTTTTGTCGGCATACAGTTTCAACATCAAAGACATTTTTTCACTTAAGGAAGTGACGTTTTATTCATTAATTTCATTGGATCAGACCTAGTTACACATAACAACGGGAATTTCCAATTTATGACTGATCGAATAATTGGTCAATAAACAATTAAAATATAACTTTGTATAAAATAAATAACAAGATAAGACATCTTTCAATTCATTTAATTTAATTTAATTTAATTTTACCGGACATCGTGCACGTTGTCAAACAACTGGATTTTTTCTATGTCACATTTAAAAATAGATTATCGTACCGTGAAAGGGAGATAACTCGAACAATATAACTCAGTGCCATGTGCGAACACGTGGATTTTTAAAAAGAAGTAAATAAACAATACGAATATCGCGAGTGTTAAGCAACAGTGAATTAAATACCAACAGATGTTCTAGTTACATACATTTTCTAGGATTAAACACAGATCGATGGTCTGAAAGAAAAGTCCACCTATACCACATTTTGGAATCCATGTAAATACGAGGTTTAAAACGCTAGAATTTTAAATCTTTATTTAGTAAAGAAATTATACTACAAGTCTTGAGATTTTAATAAATTAAATTAATTTTTTCAATTATCTTTAATAATTTATTTTTTATGTCAAAGGAATTACAAATTTTCTGCTGTTTCTACGGTATCCGTTTCTACAGTACACCGACTTTGATGTCTACTAAAAAAACGGCCTCACCGGGTGTATCCGTCAATCGATCAGCTAGAATTTTTAAAACATTATACAAAATTAAATAAAATAATTTTTTTTATTTTTTTATTCTGAATTATTTATTTCATTTTTTAATTTCAAAGTAATAACTAATTTTCTGTTGTTTCTACAGTGTACTGTGATGCCTACACAAGTACTAAAATGGCCCCAACCGATGTATCCATCAATCGTGCCCAAGGGGCATTTTCGGTTATTTGCATATTCCGCTTAATTGCATAAAATTTTCTGACACACAGACTATGCAATTAAGCGGAATCTACTGTAATAACTTTATTGTGTATAAACCAAATCACATGGTTTGTTACAATATATCAATTAACAAACTTCTAAAGTACAATGAAATCTTACATTAAAAATTATAATATTAAACTGATGATACATTATTCTTATGCTGTAGTTAAGCCCACTTTCCTCAGTTCTAATGACTTTTTAACAAAGGAGACTATTTTTTGCAAAAGAATGGTTGAAAAAGTTTTAAAAATAGATATTAAATTTTGTGATTTATCTGGATTTTTAAAGTTTACTATATATTTTTCACATTCTTATAAAAAGCCATTTCGTGTGGAAGAGTTTATAGTGCAATCCAACAGAAAATGTTCCTCTGATTCAAGAATATTACAGAATTTGCAAAGACCGTCTTTTCTTTTAGTTTTAGTATATCTACCCCTTTCGATCTCTAAGCAATGGTCACTAATTCTTAGTTTTGTGATTTCCTTTCTTTCTTTAAAGTTTTTAACAACATCTAAGTATTATTCTTTTTTAAAGTCAGTTTTTATTTTAGAATACACGGAATTTGGAGGAATGAATAATCAGGGCATTTATAATACATTTGTGCTTCATTTATCAAACATTTACAAACTCAGCAAGCTGATAATATTTAATGAATGTAATAAATGTATATATATATATATATATATGCAGTACATAACATGATTTCTGCTTCATATATCTGAACATTCTAGTCCACTTATATATATATATAATTAATCGGTATACTAAGGTATAATATTCAGAAAACAATGGTGAGAACAGCGCTATTAGTTAAATGCATGTTACAATTCCATCATGCCCTGTTTATTAACCAATTCAGAGATACACCAGAAACATAAATATTTACATTATCATCACATCTAGTAATTAAGCCGTCAATTCTCGGTATTTTCAGTAGATATAAATATGTTGATACCTAAAACTGTGTCATTTTGGTGTTTCTTTTGTTGTTTAGTTTGGAATAAAGGTTTACACCAAAATCAAGATCTTTATAGAAACAATCAGTTTTAGAATGTGCGAGAAATTGGAGCATCCTTACTGACTAAATGTACTTACTTTATTATACTAGAAATTGCCCTTAGTGTAACTCAAATAGAGGAGGTATTCTGAGACCTAGCAGCCATTTAGAAGGCGTAAATTTAATGTGAATACCTGTATCATTAAAACCAGATGATATGAATGAATGGAGAAAAGAAAAGATGTTTTACACCCAGTGGTTTTGTTTGCCTAAAATTACTACCGAATAAAGGTAGATTCCCCATGAGAAATAAGACTAAAATTTTCCAATTTACAACTAAAATTTCCCAAAAGGCAACAGTGACACACAATCAAATAGTTTAAGTTAAATTCAGTTGTCCAAAACTGTTCTGACAGACAAAAAATGTTAGATGTTGTCACAATATAAAATCTTTGCAATGAATTTCAAAATTCTGAGCGTAATATGTGACATAAAAAGGGTCCAAATTTTCCCAATCTGAGGGGTAGAAGGTAGTTTTTAAAAACCATAGCAAAATCACTGACACCCTTGTCAAGCTTCTTTCATTTATTTCCAAGTAGCCAGTTCTGGAATGGTGGATAAAACTGGATATGGAGAGAAAAACCATTAACCTTTTAGCAGGTGAATTGACATCTTTCTAAGATTCTTTGAGGGTAACAGCTTCTGTTGTTTATATCAAAGTGACCTGTTCTGGGATGGTGGAAACAACTGGAATGCCAGGAAAATAACATTAGTTTTTCAACAATTGAATTGACATGTTTCTAATATTCTACCTTTGTGGAATTTAAAAAATCAGCAGTGAGAAATGCTTTAACCTGTAAGCCAGTCCTCTTTACCTCTCTGGGGCCTTTGTGGCCAAGTGTACAATTATGTAAAGAATTTTGTCATTTCACATACCAAAGATTCGTGGTTTTCTTCAGACACTCTTATTTCCTCTACAATCCCAGAACTAACAGCCTCAATATAAGTAAAAAATTTTAACTGTTATGTAAAACATCATTATTCAACTCTTCTCTAGACCACTAAGCAACCACAGGCCTAGTGACACTATGGCTTTAGACCACTAAGCCATGGGAAGCCTAGCGACACAGTGGCTGTAGACCACAAAGCCACCAGAAGCCTAGTGATACAGTGGCTCTTAAGACCACTAATCCACCAGAGGCCTAGTGGCACAATGGCTCTTAAGACCACTAATCCATCAGAGGCCTAGGGACACAGTGGCTTTAAAGACCACTAACCCACCAGAGGCCTAGTGGCACAATGGCTCTTAAGACCACTAAGCCATCAGAAGCCTAGTGACATAGGGGCTTTTAAGACCACTAAGCCATCTGAGGCCTATTGACACAGTGGCTCTTAAGACCACTAACCCACCAGAGGCCTAGTGACACAATGGCTTTCTATTGTGGACCACTAACCCACAGGAAGCCTTGTGACACAGTGGCTCTAGACCACTAACCCACCAGAGGCCTAGTTACACAATGGCTCTAGACCTCTAACCCACCAGAGGCCTAGTGACACAGTGGCTCTTAAGACCACACACCCATCAGAGGCCTAGTGACACAGTGGCTCCAGACCACTAGTTCACCAGAGGCCTAGTAACACAATGGCTTTAGACTACTAACCCACCATAGGCCTAGTGACAATATGGCTCTAGACTATAACCCACCAAAAGCCTAGTGACACAGTGTCTTAAGACAACTAACCCACCAGAGGCCTAGTGACACAGTGTTCCATAGACCTCTAACCCATCAGAGACCTAGTGACACAGTGGCTCTTAAGACAACTAACCCACCAGAGGTCTAGTGACACAATGTTCCCTAGACCACTATGGCTCTAGACAACTAACCCACCAGAGGCCTAGTGACACAGTGTTCCCTAGACCACTATGGCTCTAGACCACTAACCCACCAGAGGCCTAGTGACACAATGGCTTTAGACCACTAACCCTTTAGAGACCTAGTGACACAGTGGCTCTAGAAGACTAACCCATCAGAGGCCCTGTGACACAGTGGCTCTCTAGACAACTAAGCCATGCGAGGCCTAGTGACACAATGGCTTTAGCCGTTGGATTATTTGTTGTTGTGTTTTGTAGATAACAGAATATTGATTGTACAACGTGTATTGATTAAACAATACCAATTATATACTACAACAGAATATTGATTGTACAACGTGTATTGATTAAACAATACCAGTTATATACTACAGGGATTCTATAATTGACAAAACTCTCTGTCATATAACCTACAATGATTATAATGGCTTCACTCTCTCGCTAATGCGGAATAACTTCTGAACCCTAACTTAATCAAATAGTCCTGTTAGGTATAACTAGTGCATCTATTGTTTATTTTCTGACACATATATATTTTTTTCTCAATTAGTTGACAATATGTTTTATTTTTATCTGTTTGTTTTGAATAGAATAGTTTTAAATGTTTATTAAAATAATATACAGCTAAGATTTCTATTCATATTTATTTTTGAACTTTAAAAAAAAATTTAAATTATTTTAAAAAATTATTGATAAAAGTTTTTTGCAGAAACTAGTTGTGCAAATGAGCAAGCTAGATTGTTCTTCTTAAACCCATTGTATTAAACCAGTCAGTGAATTAAATAAACTTTACATCTCTGAGACTGAAAGGAAATTTTGTTCACATTTGAGACTGGGGATTTTTATTCATTTTGGAACTGAAATTCTGTTTTCAGGGTCACACATACCTTTTAATCAATACAGGGACTATAATTATTAGTGGTATAAGAGATAAAATCACCAAAATAAAAATAACATGCTGACAAAATTGTGGTATGAAACAAATCAGATTACACGGTTGCAGTGATATATATATATATATATATATATATATATATATATATATATATATATATATATATATATATATATATATATATATATATATAGGGTTTAATAGAGATTATTGATTTGTAGTGAAGTACAAATATAGTAAATTAGAGATTTCCTTCCACTGATAGCGCGGACTGACTGATATTTTAGTATTGTATCGATTTTATCATGATTAAAGGTAAATGTGGATAATTTAGTCACTTTAATAATTGATGCTAACATCAGATTCTGTTATCTCACTGTATTAGAAATGATGTGTAGTTATTGTTGCTATTACAAAATTCTGAATAAATTGAGTAACCTGCTAGTTATTAGTTTTTCTATCTGGTTTTTTCAATCCATGCTGTTCCATTGTTTAAATTGCCTTCCATTTCTTGGGTCACAATTGCCTTCAATTTCTTGGGTCACAGTTGCCTTCCATTTTTTGGGTCACAATTGCCTTCCATTTCTTGGGTCACAATTGCCTTCCATGTCTTGGATTTCTTGGTCACAATTGCCTTCCAATTCTTAGGTCACAATTGCTACCATTTTTTGGGTCACAATTGCCTTCCGTTTCTTGGATTTCTTGGGTCACAATTGCCTTCCAATTCTTGGGTCACAACTGCCTTCCATTTCTTAGGTCACAATTGCCTTCCATTTTTCAGGTCACAATTGCCTTCCATTTTTTGGGTCACAATTCCTTCCATTTCTTGGATTTCTTGGGTCACAATTGCCATCCAATTCTTGGGTCACAATTGCCTTCCATTTTTCAGGTCACAATTGCCTTCCATTTATTTGGTCACAATTCCTTCCATTTCTTGGATTTCTTGGGTCACAATTATCTTTTGTTCTTCCCCAGCCTTTTACAATTGCTTTTTAGGTGTAAAAATCTTCAATAGCAACCACCAGTGGCCTAGACTTTTAAGATCTCCACGGTAGTTTTTAAGTATGCACTGAGATAGTTAAGAACTTCATTTTGTGTCTCATCTTTAAGACTGTTTACAACTTCAGTGTTGGCAGATGATGGAAATTTTTTAACTGGATCAGTCCCTGGCATGTTCAATGTCATTAATCCATATCACCATGTATCTTGCATACAAATTGTATTTATTGCAACATGCCACATGTTTTACAAGTCTTTTAACCATGCCAGGTGACAGTGGCAATATCTGTATAGGATGTAAATTTCTCAGAAATCCTCCCCTCCTGTGTCCCTCCCCTATTTACATTATGATTATGAACTTTATGTAAGGACAGGTCAGATTATGTCATTCCTTATGTCTACATGTAGTTTACTTAGTTTTACACATTTATAATTGTTTTTAATCGTCTCTCCCTCTCTCCCTCCTCCTGAATACCATTTTAGCTCACCTGAGCACAAAGTGCTCAAGTGAGCTATTGTAATGGGTCATTGTTTATATATGGGTTTATATATGGGCCATGTTGGGTCAGTAATTAGGTCACTAGGTCAAATTATATAGAAACCTTGTTAACACTCCTGATGCCCCAATTTTAGTCCAATCTTCATCAAACTTGGTCAGAATGATGCTTTTGGCAAAAGCTAGCTCAAGTTCGTATATGGGCTATGTTGGGTCAATAAGTAGGTCACTAGGTCAAATTATGTAAAAACCTGGTTAACACATACGAGGGTCAATTTTAGACCGATCTTCATCAAACTGGCTCAGAATGATCCTCCTGACAAAAGCTAGCTCAAGTATGATGTGGGTCATGTTGGGTCAATAAGTAGATCACTAGCTCGAAATAAAGGAAAAAAACTCTTTTAAGAATAGAAGCTCCAGTTTGCCAAAATCAAGCTGAGTGTACATCATTTTCAGGTGAGCATCTAGGGCCTTCATGGCCCTCTTGTTTAAAATTGCAACATGCCATATGTTAAAACATTGTGACACACAATATCAGAAAAGTTTATTTTTCAGTGGCATTATTTACATTAACACTTATAAAATCAATCTTAACCCCTCTTATCTGATGCACATCATTTAATTACCCTTCCCCATGCACGCCTCCCCTTCCACCCTATGCACACATGCAGCATGCGTAGGATTATGACATGCCACAAGGTTTGACATTATTACATATTTATATGTTATATATCTATGTAGGAAGTTTATTTTACAATCACATTGTTTATATAAACACTTATCAAATTCTACTTCCTGTCTCTCTATCTGAAATATTTCATTTTCAACAGCTTTTATATAACATGTTTAATACTTCCGATTGTACTGAAAACTAAAACAAATAAAACAAATTATATTCTGTTATATATATATATATATAGAGAGAGAGAGAGAGAGAGAGAGAGAGAGAGGGAGAGAGAGAGAGAGAGAGAGAGAGAGAGAGAGAGAGAGAGAGAGAGATTATTTTGACCATGTCATGTTTAGGTGTTTAGGTATCAGGGTTTAAATGTAAGCTAGTTTGCAGACATGAGACCTTCCAGTTTTTAGTCTCATTTGTAAAATTTTAGAATATAGAAAGCTTTCAAACTTTTGAGAATTTCAGAGACTAGATTATTTCAAGAGACCTTGCAGTTATCCAGTCATTTGATATTGGCTGACTTGATATTTTCAAATCTTGGTCAGGCATATAGATGTGTAGGTTAAAGGTCAAAGTCACAAGGTAAAATGGAATTGTCATGGCATGGGGATTTTGTTTTCAAGAAACAGTGCTAATTTATGAATGAGAATAGATTTCAAAGTGATATACACACAACAGATTTGTTATGAAAAGTTGATGCATCACATACCAAATACTGGTCCATAATCAAGGTCAAGGTCATAAAAAATTTGAAAATTGTTTTTTAACATAACTGGGATCAGTGTCCAATCCTTAATGGTCCTACAAGACCTACAAGATGGTCTGCTCCATAAAATTTTAATATAATTGGATTTAAAATGATGTTAATGTCAAAAATGCAGTATAATAAACAGACCCAATAAAAGTCATTAAGGTCAAGGTCACATGAAGGGAATCTGGTATATATGTGTGGTATTGATGAGTAATGGTAAAAGAGAAAGTTAATACTTAGCTGCTATCTACAGTATTTAAATTCTGAAATTTATCATGGTAATAATTTCTCTCTTTATGTTAAAATCACGCTAACTGTGTTATCTTACCAGAAACGATTTCTGTAAATAACATAGCAACTATCATAATAATTATCTTGGCTAAAGCTTTACTTTGTAATAAATCAGGTGTAATACTTTACTTAATATGACACAATAAAAAGAGAGTTGGTGAATAAACGTCACTAAGAACTTGACAAATTTTTTTTTTGAAGGGGTGGGGTGGAGTCGGGTTAGATTGGATTTTTGGTATAAGGGGTACTGGTATAGGGATTATAGAAGGGTCTAAATTGTAGAGGCATTGTGTTACATAAAAATTGTCGACAGAAAAATTGTTGTCACTAAAATGAAAATGGTATATCAAAGTGCAAATTTGCAAGAGATTTCTGTTTATCGCTTTCAAATTTAAATCATTTGAAAACATAAGCTTTATGTTTAAAATTTAAGAAATCGAAATTAAAATATCATTAGTGATAATAGCTCAAAGTGCCATGGACTTTTATTTCTTGACATACAGTTGTCTTTAAGTTTGAATGAGCCAATTAATACATTATAAACAAATTAAAAATGTTTGGACAAAATTATATTCATGGTAACCAATAAAACAATGTTCAGAGAAAAATAATATCCATGGTAACTAATAAAACAATGTTCAGGACAAATTATATCCATGGTAACTAATAAAACAATGTTCAGGCAAAATTATATCCATGGTAACCAATAAAACAATGTTCAGGCAAAATAATATCCATGGTAACCAATAAAACAATGTTCAAACAAAATAATATCCATGGTAACTAATAAAACAATGTTCAGGCAAAATAATATCCATGGTAACCAATACAATAATGTTTCAGTTTTGCTGTTAGTTACCAACACATTTATCAGCACAAGCTCAAACAGCATTGGGCTTCTGTGGTCTGTTAGGTGCATGCTTTTAGGACACAGCAACTAATATGGCCTGTGTTTTAATCCCACTTGTGTGGATTCTAATGTAGGAAGTTTGTCTTTAGTTGATAGTTTTTCTTTAGGTACTCCTGTTTCCTCTGTCATTTTAAAACTTACCACCTTTATATAAGCGAAAGACTGGGTAAATCACTATGGCTTCATTCCACTCCACAAATGATCAACAACCAAAAGTAGCATTTAGTTTAAACCTCAAGATGATGTTCTAGATAAAAAAAAAAATTGTCTGATGTAGCTTCAAATGATATTCTTTCATCTTTGAGTAGTTAATTATTTTATTTTTTCAGCTCAAGGCTATTCATCAATAATGGGTCATTTTGATACAAAAAAAATACATCTCCATACTGTTTGTTTGTTTGGAAGCTACTAATGAAGTTTCCATGGAAACAAATATATACTGTACTCTTGGGTATTATATGCTATTTGAGAAATTGGTTTACAGTTGTGACAATATTAGTACCATTAATAATTGATGTTTTAAAGAGATTTTTTTTAAATTGCACAGATTTGCTGATAATAGAAAAAACATTAAGAGAATTTAGAGAATCCCCCTGTCTGTCTGTTTTCTTTTTTGAATGGTTGGAATCTCGAGTAATGCTTTTTTATGCCGCTATCAAGATTCTTTCACTTAAATTGAGACATTCATTTCTGAGGTGGTGAAGGATATTGGAGTGCCAAGAAAATGTAACTCACCATCAGCAGGCAACCTGTAACAAAAGAATCTGCCTAAGTAGGTTTAAAGATTACAGCATCTCTCACCACCTAGGCTCGAATCCCTCTTAGGCAGATCCTAGTGTGAGGATTTTTAATGCGTCAGGTTTGCTGGCCTAAGGTTGGTGGTTTTTTCAGGCACTCTGGTTTCCTCCACCATCTAAGAACTGACCACCAACCTGTAAGTGAAACATTCTTCAATGGAGTGTTAAACACCACTCTTCTCCTAGTATATTTACGCTAGAAGTAATATTCTTGTTGACTAAGAACGAAAGAATCATTCATTCACCAAATTTATCAGCATGTGAAATCCAAAAAATACCTTTAATATTTTTGCCTTAACAGAAATATCTAGGGATTGGTTTTTGCAAATTTATTGAAGTAAAACATGGCGATGATGGAACTTTTTTTTTTGTATAAAACTTTGTAGTATAGAACCAATAACAATGCAGTATATTGAGACATCACTAGTAGTTTGTAATTATTTTACGTTAATTGCGAATGTGCATAGTGATTTTCAGTTACAGCTTGGATCAAGTTAGTGGAGTGGAGTGGAGCAATGGTGTTTTACGTCAAGATTCTTTAATTATTTTGAGGTGGTCAGTATTTGGATGGTGGAGGAAACCGGAGTGCCCAGAGAAAACCACTGACCTTCAGCAAGCGAACTGACAAACTTTCTCACACTAGGATCTGTCCCGAGTGGGATTCGAACCCAGGTGGTGAGAGGGACTGTGATCCGTAAGTGGGTGCTTTAGACCACGGATCAAGTTAGTGAATGTTTGAAGCTTAGCAGATTTTCTACGAAGAATTTTTCAATTTTCACTGTCAAAAACACAGTGGCACAAAGAGTAGTTTTATAACACATCAAGGCACTTTAATGCCTTATTTCCATTGACATCATTTAGTGTTATATCATTATTATGTTAGCCCTTTAAATGGCTCATCAAACTTTATTTCTTTTTAGGGTTTTGTGTTCCATAATCCTTTTGCGGTTTTATATCGGTTAGATGTTTTCCATCAGTAAAAATAAATTGATCTGTTTCCATATAGCTGATTATATGGGTTTCTTTGGCTGACAAACAAACTATATTTTCGTAGATTTAATGTCTGAAATGGAGAGAGCATTGCTATGTATGGCAGTATGAAGCGCCATTAATGAACATGATTATGTCAGGCGATAACAACATTTTCACTACCTAGCGGGTTTCTATCAGTGAGACGATTAATTGTAATATCGGAAAAAGAAATCTATTTGTAATATAGAAGTTAATTACATTTCCAAATTTTTACTTTATATTCAGAAACATTCGTTTTTGGGAAAATTGAAATGAGCGACTGTTATTGATAGTTGTATAAAATTGCACGTTTCGTAAAATTAAATCAGCTTCTCGTAACACTAGAAGGCAGTTTCAACGAAAATGTGGCCAAAATTACGAATATTCATAAAAATTCCGGAAATTAGCCGAAAAATCACCGAAAATGTAATTTTCACTGCTTTTTCCGAGAAAAAATGAATATTAGTGTAATTTTGGCAAAAAAAATGAATATTCGTAATGAGCTTTGCATATCCATAATGAGGTTGTAATTTTCGATAGCAGAGTTTCAATTTTCGGTAAATTATTTCCGACTGTAGGAAGGCGGCACGCTTTGAAGTTAGGATTACCGTAAATGAATAAAATTTGTTTATTTATATAAATCTAACATCTAAGGAGAAAATACAGAGTATATGTAACGCCTACGGTAAGATTGAGAATAATCCCATTGCTTTGGTAACTTGTTTGAACATCGACATACAGTACAGCCCGGTGGATTCGTGAATTTCACCGCGGTGGACAAGGTTGCGATTAGAGGGGATTAAATTTCCACCGCGGTCCATCGCGAATAAAGAGAAAAAAGATTAAGAATATTTTTGTCGCGGTGGACAGTAAAATCGTCCACCGGCAGAAAAAATGTCTACCGCGATGATTATTGAAACGTAATTTGAATACATTTAATCCTTCATGGGTACTCAGAGACATAAATAATTTGAACATACGACGAATGTTTACATGGATGATTGATTTAGTTGTTGATCGATTTTGTCCGTTATTATATCATAATTAAATTACAAAACTCAAGAGATTAAAGCATTATGTGAAAATTTAAAAAAATGTAATAAAACACGAATTTTTAACAGATTTTTTTCACGTAATTTTTTAAAATAGTTGAAGCAGGAGATAATTTTTAAAAATATAATTTACCTGAAATTGTTAGTCAGATGTGTATCAAAATATAAATAAATCCCGGTTTTAAGAAAAATTGTATCGTAGATTTACTAATTCCAAAAACATTTTAAGTGAAACAGCGTTTTCTCTGATTACTTGTATATAACTTGACAAGAAGTTTTGACTTCAAACAAAATACAACCACGAGTTTCAAGGCACTGCACGTGCCTTTACCAGTTAACCTTTACAAATGTTTTGACAGCTAGGTCAGGTATAATTAGAATGGTTATCATTTCCACGAGACCCGAGAATCTGTCCCGTTTTTTCTTTCTTTCTTTTTCTTTTCTTCTTTTTTCTTTAACTGTTATTTATTTATTTATTTATTTATTTATTTATTTATTTTTATTTGTCTTTAATAATATTTGCCTTGGATTATAAGAAAAAAAAACAGTGATTACAGAGGAACAAAATAAAGAATGGTCAGTCGTTACTGACAAACTAATTAACTGATGAGATCGTAAACGGAAACGCTAATTAGTAGGATGCATATTCTTAATCACTTGTAATATGCTTATCATCACACCTTGAGAGGTTTTCAAATCATGTCTGCAGTCGTGACCAGGTAGCAAATTAAAACGGGACAAGTAGTACTTTATACACAGATGATCAATAAAACATTTTGTTTGGGATGGGAGAAGTACTTTGCTTTGTGAAGATTAAAAATTAATCCTATTTTTAGATCGCTGCGAATCGACTTTGGATTTCCATTCATTAATTCAAACAGATAACTAAAAAAAAAAAATGAAATTTTAGTAATGGTGTCAACATTAAATAAAATAAAATAAAATAAAATAAAATAAAATAAAATAAAATAAATAAAATAAAATAAAATAAAATAAAATAAAATAAAATAAAATAAAATAAAATAAACAAATAAATAAATAAATAAATAAATAGATCTAAATAAATAAATAAAAATAAAAAGTCCGCGATCACATGTTTGTAACATTTTCTTCCAATCTATCTTTCATTATTTTCAGTGAAGAGTTTGAATATAATACAATAAATAATTTTTTTTTAAATATTAAAATGAAGTTTTCAGTGAAAAAATATTAAAACGCTAGTTATTCAGAATATACACGGACGACAAAACTTGGCTATTTAGTGCTCGCTGTCATAACGATCTTGTAATTCAGTGGGATTTATTTTTTCAAGCCTTAAAATTATATACACTCAGGGGTGGCTCTGGCTCCTAAAAAACAGGTGCCAAAAAAATCGCCAGTTGTGGATTTTTGTCGCCAGTTTTTGGAAACTGGAGCCAGAAGATAAAATGATTCACCATCGGCCTCTGTTCAGTACCAGATTGTATTTAGCATTTTAATTGCAACTTGTTTGTAAAATGAAGAATAAAAACGCAATTAAATTTGTATTTATTTGTTTATTCACCATCCAATACATTTAGTTTTATTTAACACTACCTGACAGAATAAAATGCATGCACTGAAATTTTAAACAACCCCCATCAATCATTCAGGAAAAATGCAAAAACAGATGCATGCACAGGCTTCCAATGCTCCCCGTAAGAAATTAAATATCATTTAAAAGTCTTTTTTTTTTTTTTTTTTTTTTTTGGAAACGTTAACGGCAAAACCATGACTATTGTCACCTGAAAATATTAATCATGTGTGAAATTAAAATGGGAAAGCACTAAAATATTCTGAATTTACGCTTACTTTCCGAAAATAATCTAAATAATAATAACAATGATATTTGAATCGCCAAATGATGTTAAAAATACAGTAACGCATTTTTCTATATTTAGATCTAATATTACATCATGATACGACAGTTCTGATTGACTGCTAGTTTAACCTTACATACAACAAAAAAAAAAACAAAAAAAAAAAAAACAAAAAAAAAAAAAAAAAACAAAAAAACAATATTAACACCGAATACGTAAAAGATGGCATTAGTGAAAATTTTTACCATTTATATTTAAAAAAATAAATCGTGATTTGCTGCAATAAATGCCGTTGACCCACATTCATTTAGTTAGTCCTTCACTCTGACCCGGATCTGACCTCACGATCATGAATAAAATTTGCATACGTTATTTTAATCGGTCTGGTTATTAAGAAGAAAAATTTATAACGCTTTCCCTTTTCAAGACATCACATCCAGTTGTAAACGAGATACAAATATCACAGTACATAAGTTTTGTTTTGTGATCGTACCCAAGCCATGAACGTCCAAATTTCCAAGTGTCCATAAATTTACGTGTACTAGGCGTTTTAGAAGTATGAACAACTTATTCCGGTTTTCCTTTTTTTTCTGGTGTTTGTTGCATCTGCACATTTTCAATAACATTGCTATCAGAACCAAAACCGAAGGACGATAATTTTGCAATTTTAGATTGTTGGGTTGCGGTGAAGTCCAATTTACGTTTACCCATGATAACGGGTGAAAGATTTTTTTAAGTATTTGAAAACTCGTCATTTTGCTGTCCATTTTAAGTGTTGTCGGATCTTTGTGATTTTTACGTTTATTTTTCGAAAATTTTGCCGACATAGTTCACAGATTCTATATATACACCGCGCTTGGATACACAACAGAACATTAGAGACACACGACCACTAACTATGTATATGGTCGTAAACTAATTAATTACAGTAACAAATTAAAAGTATAATTAACTCTTTCATACTACCTAATCACTTTAATTGCCGTCTTTAACACATCTTTCTACATGGCTTCCAAGTAAATCCTTTGTTAATACCTGTCGTCTGTATACACTGTATTTTTTCGACACGTGCCGATAAGACTCTTTTATTTGGGGACCACTGTGGGATAATTTTTGTAATCGCCAAAAAAATCGCCAGGCGCCGATTTTTATCGCCAAAAATCATAAAAAATCGCAATTTGCGACGTTGGCGACCGACAGCGCGACCACTGACACTTGCATCATTTTTATCTGAAAGTACATGTATTTACATTATTTTATTTAACGTAAAAATAGGTCAATTAATAGGACGGTTTAGTTCCCCTTCCTCTCTTATAAAAAGTAGATTTGCAGTCTGACCACTTGACTAAATTTTCAGGTTAAGCACCTGGTTACCTGCCAACGTGACTCGGAACTGACGTAAAGTTTGCAGATTAAAATTGATGCGGTTTTAGAAGCCTTGGATTGATTTCTTGAATTTGTATTTTTACAGACAAAAATAACAAAACTGTTTTAATTTGATGTTTTATTTAAATATTCTAATGTAGATCTATCATTGAAATATCAGTTACCGGTAAATATATGAAGGAATAAAATGAAATTCAAATATGATCATCGGTCACATGTTCATTGGTTACGATTTCTGGCATGCTACATGTATGTCGATGTTCAAACAAGTTACCAAAGCAATGGAATTATTCTCAATCTTACCGTAGGTGTTATATATACTCCGTATTTTCTCCTTAGATGTTAGATTTATATATATAAACAAATTTTATTCATTTTACGGTAGTCCTAACTTCAAAGCGTGCCGCCTACCTACAGTCGGAAATAATTTACCGAAAATTGATACCGTACGCCGAAAATTGTAACCGTGCTATCGAAAATTACAACCTCATTATGGATATGCAAAGCTCATTACGAATATTCATTTTTTTTGCCAAAATTACACTAATATTCATTTTTTCTCGGAAAAAGCAGTGAAAATTACATTTTCGGTGATTTTTCGGCTAATTTCCGGAATTTTTATGAATATTCGTAATTTTGGCCACATTTTCGTTGAAACTGCCTTCTAGTGTAATATCAAGTCATGAGACATTTTATTTCGTGGTTTCAGAATAGCATAACTAGAAACAATTCAGTTTAATAGAATTCCTTGCTCCTAATATTTTTGCATGTCTTGTTATATCCATGTCAAGTGAGATTGGTTGAACCTGGTTTGGATTTTTAATTTAGATCAGGTTGAACATGTCTGATGCATTATGGGTATTGGATATATGTATAGATGAAGTGTTTCATAATGTGAAGTGTTGTGGAGTAATGGTGTTTTACAACCCAAATAAGATTCTTTCATTTATACCGAATTTGTCAGATCTGGGATAGTGGAGGAAAGTGGAGTGACCTGAGAAAACCACTGACCTCAGGCAAGCAAAATGACAAAGTTTCTTATCCTAGGATCTTATCTGGGATACGCACCTAACCAAAAATGTGAGCGGTACTGTGTTCCGTAAATGCATGCTTTCAACTACTTGCCTGAAGAAGCTCTTCTAACCTTTAATGAGATAACTGACTCATTATTTGATCCGACTTAGAATGGATTTTAAACTAAGCCAGTAACAGGCTTTGTGATTTGTAGACCAGAATTTTAATTAGACCAATCTGCCATCTAAAAACATAGTGAAGGATAAATGTTATTCAATGTTAAAATCAGAGGTCAGAGTTCAAGGTCAGAATCTAAAGGTTCATCTTTCCTATCATATGAAATAGGTCAATGAAGACAGGCCTGTTGGTTGCTCACTTCACATTGACCATCTTACTTAACTAAAGGAATGGCAGCATTATAAAGAAATCATTTGAAGTATTATGCTATTTCAACATATGTTACATATCTTCAAACAGTATATATATATATATATATATATATATATATATATATATATATATATATATATATATATATATACATTTATTTATTAGGTAGAAAGAAGTATCGGCATTGATAAATAATAGGATATTTTGATACTTTTTCTATTGTGGCTCATTTTATATAAAAAAATTAAAGGTAATATAGATTACAGCACCTTTTATTATTAAGTTTTCAGTCCCACTAAGGAGTTTATAGTTCACTTGTTAAAGTTATTTTTTCTGGAAACTCTGGTTTCCTCCACCATCCCAGAACTGACAGTGTCAGAATAAGTGAGAAAATTTTGAAAGTGACATACATCATCATTACTCTGCTGTAAGTTTTTGAGTCAGTAACAAAATAATATTTTTTATTTGGCCTTAACAGTTTCATTTTAGATTTATTTGTATGTGGTCTGATCATGAAAAGGGATTAAGATTTATAGTTTTCATTTATCGATAACAAGATTATCAGGATTAAAAATATATATATCTCGGGATTTTGATCTGAAATTACAGACGTTAAACTATTCTTTAATCTATCTGGTGTCTAAGTGTTTTTTGTGCACTTTTGTTTTAAAATAGAAATTTTGAAGTTGTATGTTTAAACAGATTTAAACTTTAGGTACACCCCCTCATTTATGGTTAAAGAATATTTTTATTAATCAGTAGGTATAAAAGGTGCACAAGGCACCTAATCCATCTCAAAATTGTCTAAAGCGCATGCTTACGGATCACAGCGCCTCTCACCAACTGAATTCGAATTTGACTTGGGACAGATCCTAGTGTGAGGAAGTTTGTCAGTTCACTTGCCGAAGGTCTGTGGTTTTCTCCAGGCACTCTGGTTTCCTCCACCTTCCAAGAACTGACAACCTCAAAATAAGTGAAAGAATCTTGACTGGGGCGTAAAACACCTTTACTCCACTCCACTTCATCTCAAAATGCAGGGGGGGGGGGGGTAAAGCTCTGTTGCATTATCAGTTTTACCAAATGTTGCTGCTTAAAAACAGTTTCTTAATTCCTGTGAAATTGTTTGTCAGTATGCTTGCTGAAGATACATGGTTTTCTCAAGGACCAATGTCTCAGAACTGAGACAGCCCAATTTTAGTGAAATTATCATAACTGGAATACTAAACACCATTCCCATGGCAACACACAGTTAGTATTCAGACCTAAAATAAAGTTTTAAAAAGTTTATAGTTCCTCCTGAAAAATGTGAGACAAATAAATCATTAAGATGTGTATTATCCTTATTGGTATAGACACTTTTAATATGTTTGATTTTTTTAACCTATTTTATTTGAAAACATAGTCAAAGAAAAGTGAAACATACATACAGATCCAACATAAAACATACTACATAGGTCAAGGTCATACTGCCTACTTTATAGAACATACTACTTCAGAAAATGGAGGACAGATGACTTGGGTCAAGGTCATATAACCTACAGAATAAATACAACATACTGCAAATAATGCTTCAGAAGTTGTAAGAGAGATGACCTTAGGTCAAGGTCATATTGTCTACTTCATAAAATATATTTCAGGTATTGTTCAGAAGAGGGAGGACAGATGACTTGGGTCAAGGTCATATAACCTGCAGAAAAGAACATACTGCAAATAATGCTTCAAAAGTTGTAAGATAGATGATCTTAGGTCAAGGTCATATTTCCTTAATCATAGAACATACTACAGGTATTGCTGCCGAAGATGAAGGACAGATGACCTAAGCTGAAGGTCATATAAACTACAGATAGGGTTTTTATACGCCCGTCATATGACGGGACGTATTATGTTACGGTGCTGTCCGTCCGGGCGGGCGGGCGGGCGGGCAGGCGTCTGTTAACAATTTGTATTCCGTTCAATAGAGACCACAAACATTTATGGATTCAAATGAAATTTGGTATACAGCTTTACCATGGTAATACCTTGTGCAAGTTCGAATTACAACTTTTTCGGATTATTTTTGGAGGAGTTATGCCCCTTTTTTAACTTAGAAATTTTTGTATGTATGACCATGTGGTTTCCGATCATCAGAGCCTACAACTATTTATGGATTCAAATGAAATTTGGTATACACATTTACGATGTTATTATCTGGTGCAAGTTCAAATTACAACTTTTTCAGATTATTTTTGGAGGAGTTATTTTTTTTAACTTAAAACACCTTTTTATCATACTGCACAGATCACGACAACAGTTCAAATTATAATTAATCTTTAGAGATATAAATTATTTCAGGTTGGTTAAAAAAAAAGTTCTCAAAACATTTCAGACAAAAAATGTATTTGTTTCCTAAAATCTTCCTGCATGCAATGCTTAACACATGAAAACACTGCCATGACCTAACATTATATTTTAAACTCTTCCTTCCTGGAAATGAATATGAATTATATAGCAGTCTACCACTATCCATTTAGCAATATATTTTTACATACATATATCCTAGTTGTAATTATACTTCTCAGTAAAGAATGGAACAATCTAGAGGATTAGTGACGAATTCATTCGGAACATCCTCTGGATGTGAAATGATAAAGGCGACAACTTTCTCCTTTTTAGCAGCATATATTTGCATCTTGGGGACCTTGAAAACTCCTCGATAGATTTTGCTAAAAATTTCTGAGGTTATGGAGTCTAATGCGATCTAGCTATCTAACTTGGTGAAATTTTTGGGAAAAATCGGTATCATACTTAATTTTGGGGTCAAACATGCAAAAAATGAATTTTTCCAAAAAACAATTACGTTTAAGGCACTCCTGTTCAATAACAGTTCATTGTACGAAAAAGTTGTCCATTGACCGAAAAATGTTTAAGATCTGACGGAAAAGGCGGTATTTTTATATTTTTTCTATCTTTTACATAAAATCCACAATAACTGTTTAAAGTCGGCGCTATCATCCAAAAACAATTTAACGTACCGTTTTGAATTCGTACCCATATTAAAGTAACCAATTCTTTACCAAATTATTGGTAGGTTTGGCACTTATCCGTTAGGTCTGTGTCAAACTTTTGAGTGGCAAGTTCTGTGGATGAGCTCTACTGATAGAAATCCTCTAGATTGTTCCATTCTTTCCCGCGAAACCCCTGAGGTGTCGCCACACTAGTAAATAGTACTACTCGATCAATATAACACGGGCGTATAATGCTACGCTCGGCGGTGCTCTTGTTCAGGTGATGCATCCATGCATATCTTTGGCATAATCATGTTTTAAAGTACTATTGGAAAGATATGTTATCAATAAAACAGTTATTGTTCTAATGTGTGCAGGAGAAGGAAATTAAAAAGATTACTTGCACTTTGAAAGCTGAAGAAATTACGTAATTCACAGACAGCAGAATTCAAGATTATTGATTTAGTTAAGTTTCATTATTTTAAAAGCAAACATACATAGGGAATCATTAAAAAATAATGATCGTACAAGCTACAATTCTAACATTGGAATTGATAAATGTAATTATTAAAGCTGTTACATTGTTGGTGTAACAGATCATAGAACTTTATAGTTGAGTTCGTAGAATGTTTGCTCTGTTGCCTTATTCGAGGTTGTGTGTTTAAATCCCCATCTGGTTTTCTACTAGTACCAATATTTTGAAAATTGGTTAGTGTTGGCATTCATTATCAATCACTTTGCATTTAGAAATAAAAATCATGGGGATGTTGGTTTAAAAAGTGCTTCATACCCTCATCAAGATTATTCCACTTTTGAAGAAAGTCATTTTAGACTCTAAAAGAAAACCAGAGAAAACCGTTAAACTAGTCAAGCGAACCAACACGTCTTCACACAAATCTGTCCAAGTAAAATTGGACTTAGGCATTCTGAGGCTCTCTTCATCTTAAATTTCAGTTTTACAGTTTAACTCCAGTAATAGAGACTTTAATCTATAAACCAAGATTTTAGGCCTTGAAAATAGACAGTTCTGTGTTCTTTTACCAAGCACCTTATTTAAAGCCATGGCAACATTTTAAGTGAGACATTGATGTGCTGTATGACAGCCAGGTAAAATGGTGTTTTACGCCATGGTAACATTTTAAGTGAGACATTGATGTCCTATGTGACAGCCAGGTAAAATGGTTTTTCTCGCCATGGTAACATTTCAAGTAAGATATTGATGTCTAGTGTGACAGGCAGGTAAAAAAAGAATCTTCAGTTTTAATAAATTTTAAATTGCTTAAGCTCATTTGATAAATAGATTTCTACAGCCACTTTATCTCATTGTGAGATACCGGTAGTTTTGACCACAGGCTTTTAAACCTTTTCAGTTAATTAGACCCCAGATTATGATCATTGCTTACCTAAGAAATTCTTTAACTTAAAACTTGCAAATTTCAAATTTTGATAATTTTGTAAATTAGAAAAGATATTCAGGAATTTTGGGCATCATTTTGAAGATCACTTTAAACTTCTAACATCTGAATAAAGTTTTTTTCAAAAATTTTATTCAGATTTAAAAAAAAAAAGATTGCTAGAATTTGCTGAATTTTAGTTAAGAAAAAATCAGCTAAGAAATGGTTGTGAAACTGGAATCAGTAGATGCTTTTGGTGATGTCAGCATAATTACCGAATGAGACAGGACCCACAGCTTCATTTGTATGCACTGAGATACTAAATAGCTACATCATTAATTTAAATAATCATTTTAATCAAGATACTGAGTGTGTCTAATAAAGGGATATTCTTACGTGACTGGTATCCTTCAGTTTTTTGTTGCTAGGGTGTGACTAATGCATGTTAATTACTAGTTGCTAGGGTGTGGCTAATGCATGTTTCATGTTGCTAGGGTGTAACTTTCCTTAGTTACATATTTTATCATATATTTGTGATTATGATAAATATATTTTAACTTGAAAGTGTATATTATCTTGCTGTTTTATTAATGTTCAATAAATTTGCTTCGTTAATAGTCCAGGTGTTGAATTTACCTGAGATCACCTTTAGCACAGGTAGCACAAGAAGATGATAATACCTGTTCTTTTCAGTATTAAATCTGATATTTTTTGGCATTGATAATCTGTATTAGTGGATTTGTCTTGATTAATGATAAGTTAGAAGACAGCTTTATGTACTTATATGACATTATTTTCAGGTGGATTATTGATTCACCTGTGTTTAAGGCCAAGACTAAAAAAATGTGTTACTTCTATCTTAAATACATGTAGTAATAAAGATGTTAACTGTGTAACATTTTTATTAAACATTAAAATATCATTTCATTTAAAACAATAAAACAGTACAGATTAATATTCAGCTAAAATAAATTATTGGCCTATGAGACACTTTTATACAATTTGTAATAGTACAGTAAAATTTTTCATTTATTGCCACTATTTGTGAAATAAAATTTTCTGTAATATAAGGCATTTGGCTTTAAACTAAGGGAGAATTGTAAAGAAAAAAAAGATAACTTTAAACAAGAATTCCACAGATTTAAATGTCTCGCCTGGTTAGTTTTTGATAGAGTAGTACTTTAACATAAACTTTCACATTTTATCACGCCGCCGATGCCAATACTGGAAAAGTAACACCTAAGTCTCGCCTTATGGAGATGCCAGGCTCAACAAAAACTATGGCAATAAGCAAAGCAAAGTTAATGAGGGTCATCATCTTCAAGTTATATATAGAGTGAAGTATGCTTGCCCTCCATCTTTAAACAATGCCTTAAAGCTTCCATAAAATTTTATATGAAATATGAAGTTTTATTTTTCTAATAATTATAGTGTTACAAAAAAAATGTATTTGAAAAAATAATCAATTAAATAGTTTGGACCAATTTGGACACTGACATTGACCACCTGACTGCTATGCTGGTGATGATAAAAGGACCATTCCAATATAAGCGGAATGCTCTATTGACAGAGCTAGTTGCCACCTATTGAGCATGGTCCATGACACGTTAAGCATAATTTTTGATGCATTAGCGAGTTAAAACATCTAAAATTGCTAAACTAGACCAAGTTAATAACAAATTTATTCATATAAACATAGAAAGATGTATTATCATGAAATCATGACTATTTCATTAAGATAGAGAAACTCTATCCTGAATGTTGAACAGTTCTAGATACTGGATACAGACATTGATCACTGGTAGAGATACTGAAGCTGTAAGGATTTATCTAACTGATAACAGGATTTTCTTGATATTATCACAATTTGGTTTAAAAAAATATTGTTCTTGGCTTATAATTTTCTTTCTTTGTTAATCTGTTTGTTTGTTTGTTTGTTTCATCTCTGTTTGAAATGTTCAAAACCAGGATAGGACTCACTCTCTCTCTCTCTCTCTCTCTCTCTCTCTCTCTCTCTCTCTCTCTCCTCTCTCTCTCTCTCTCTCTCTCTCTCTCTCTCTCTCTCTCTCTCTCTCTCTCAACTTAATAAAACCTGAAATGCAGGTCACAACCTGCATAGAAACCTTTGTTTAAAGGTCATAACACAGTCAGACTTTTCCATGCAAAAATTGTTTATTTTCAAACATGCCTGCCGTGACATGAGACATCAGTTTTTAAGGTCTCATATGAAGGACACTGTGACTTTCATTTTTAAATGCTGAATGCTACTTATTTTCAAGTCTTGGTCAGTCCCGACCAGCGTTTGAACTCTGACATTCCACATACAAAGCAAGCATTCTACCAACTGAGCTATGGTAGTGATAAAAAGCTCTGAAGAAAAATCAAAGTTAATCGATTTTGTTATTAGGCAGATTTGAAGTTATTTATTATAGTTGCATGTAAACAAATTTGCCATCCAATCAATATGGCTACTTGAATATGCAAATTTAAAGGTCAAAGTGGTTTGACCTATTTAATATGCAAATTAACAAAGGTCAGTTGGTAGGATCAGATTTGTCAACTGAAGGACGATTTTTACTTCTGCACCAGATGTTGCATTGTTATTTGAAATATTTTTCTTCATACCAGCAGTTTTTATCAATCTTTTATTCAGTGAAGTGTATGTATATATGTTGTGTGGGAGTTTAGATGGATAAAAAATGTGTTCATAATACTGGTCCTTTAACATTAATTATCTTATAAAAGAGTTGGTTCCCTAAATCAGGTTTAATATTACAATATAGATTATAATGACACTTGTACACTTGTTCACTTATATCAAGACATAACCAGCTATTTAAAAAGTTGTGTTATCCAGTTTGTACTACCATCAACAAAAAAGAGGCTTGCTTTGACAATTTGCTAGTGGTTTTTTCTACTTACAGAAAAAGACAGAAAGAGCCTTTTAAGGGAAGTTGAGTTGAGTTGAGTAATGGTGTTTAATGTCCCAGTCAAGAATATTTCACTTATATCGAGATGTCATCAGCTATAGGCGAAAGTGCAGAAATTTTGCCTGTGCATTGCGCTTATGGCATTATACAGCAGGGTTCTTTATTGTGCTATCCTGACAAAGGTCCTTGTTTATTTTAAGTTCCCATCCGAAAGCACTGTGACTTTCATTTCGTAATGCCAAGTGCTTGGCAAAAGAACAGTCACTACTCACTTTTGAGTCTTGGGTCAGACCTGGTCTGGGTTCAAACCCACGGCCTCCTACTTATGGAGCAAGCACTCTACCAACTGAGCTTCTGCAGTGGTCTTTTTAAGGGAAGGTTCTTTCACCATCTGTAATATGAGTATCAATTATAAGGTCTCATTATACCTACTGTAGTTAAAAAATTTGTAGTTCAGTCACATTCTAACTTCTTTAACATGTTCTTAAGTTCTATTATACTTGCTGTTACATGAAGCATTAGTTAAAAGGGTAGGACTTCCTTTTGTACCCATTAAAACCAATGTAGATTTAAAAAAAAAATTCCTTCACAAAATGTAAAAAATTGAATTATTATATCATTTTAACCATTAATTTAGCTAAAAAGTGAATTTGGGTGGGGGTACAAATGGAAGTCCTGCAGTTAAAAGGTTTCATTATATTGATTGTGACATGGGCTTCACCTTTGCTTTTGATGTAAAAAGCTTTAACTGCTGGGCGAAACAGTCCCATCCCTTTGTTATACCTCCCTGTCATATTACAAGTAAAAAAGAATAACTATATATATTATCGGATGGTATATCTTGATTTATTTAATATTTGTAACTTTATAAAAATTATCAGAATATCTACAAGCAGACAGTATATGTGTGTGTATTAATAATAATAATAGAAGTTCTTCCACATGTTACACAACTGCCTACAGACAAATACTATACTTATATTGTGATATATAATAGGTCATTACTGGTATATAGCTATTGTAGAGATTTATCAAGCTTCATGTATTGATTTTAGTAGGCTTTGTTAAGGGAGAGATGTAGTGTAATTGCCGAAGCTGGACAAAATTTATATTGCTTTTATTAGAGTGACCTGGAAGACTTATTTTATTTAATTACTCCCGGATTCACTGGGTTTGTGACTGTGAATTATGCAAAATTTGCATAGGATATTTAATAAACTTAAATAGTGTTTCATCACTTACTTGAGCTAGGTCATAATTTACTCAAGCCAGGACATAATTTTTCTATGTGCATTCTTGATCACCATTAAATATTTTGTAAAGATGAAAAGGTTGCTGTTATGGGGATGGTACATCTTATAAATAATGGTGATGTTTACATCAGAGGGCATATGACTCCAGGTCATAATTCACATGTATTAATTAAAAGGTCATAATTCACATGTATTAAATAAAAGGTCATTATTCACATGTATTAAATAAAAGGTCATAATTCACATGTATTAATTAAAAGGTCATAATTCACATGTATTAATTAAAAGGTCATAATTCACATGTATTAAATAAAAGGTCATAATTCACATGCATTAATTAAAAGGTCATAATTCACATGTATTAATTAAAAGGTCATAATTCACATGTATTAAATAAAGTTAAAGTGTGACTGCAGTCCATATACTTTTTGTAGGTCTGTGCTTATTCCATTTTCAGACACTTCATATGTGCTTATTCCATTTTCAGACACTTCATATGTGCTTATTCCATTTTCAGACACTTCATATGTGCTTATTCCATTTTCAGACACTTCATATGTGCTAATTCCATTTTCAGACACTTCATATGTGCTTATTCCATTTTCAGTCTATTAATCTGTGTTCATCTCATTTTCTATTCACTTCCTCTATGTGTATCCTGGTTTCAGTTACTTCCTCTGAACTTATCCTGTTTTCAGTTACTTCCTCTATTCTTATTCTGTTTTCAGTTACTTCCTCTGAACTTATCATGGTTTCAGTTACTTCCTCTATGCTTCTTCTGGTTTCAGTTGCTTCCTTTATGCTTATCCTTGTTTCAGTTTCTTTCCTATGCTTATCTCAATCCTCTTTGCTTTTCACATTTTCATTTGCTTCACATGTGCTTATCCCATTTTCAGTTTCTTACTCTGTGCTTATCCCATTTTTTTCAGTCACTTTAGCTTCGCATTTCCTGGTTTCAGTCACTTCATCTGAGCTGGTTTGGTTTCAGTTGCTTTTATAATAACTTATGTTATAAGCTTGAAATAACTAAAAGTAGTTTATTTGGTATGTGCTAATTCTAGTTTAAATGGTTCTGTGAGACTGGGATTTGAACCTAGTGGTATTAGGCATTGTTATTTGTGAGCAGGTGCTTTTTGACCATGCTGTTCCCTAGGCTCTTTTTGAATAATTTGACTCAGATCTGAAATTATAAATGAATTTTTTTTTTAAAATGAAAATAAAGAAAATTTGCCAAAAATCTATTTTAAGGCAGTCTAGATGTTTTGTTGTTGTTTTAGTTTTAGACTTTGAACTTTAATTAAGATACTTGAAACGATGGAGGCTTTGAAACAAAGGATGTTTCTAAATAAGGAACCGAATGTGTCATGTATTGTTTCGTGAATCTGAAAATTAACATTAATTACTTGTATTTCTTCAGAGAAGAGAATAGGCAGATATTGTCTTAAAAACTCAATTTGGGAAATTTAAGGTAATTTATCTTGCCTTATCAGTTAAATTAAAAAGCTCTATTGTTTTTTCCAAGTTAATTTTTAACGAGCGAATCATGAACAAAATATTCCAACGTCAATTTTAAACGATAAACAGAAATAAAAATTCGGGAAACAATATTCTAATGTCATAGAATTACAATAAACAAAAAACTCAGAAAAACTTGTGTGGATCACGAACAATATTCTAATGTCGGTCAAACAACAATGAACAGTGAAAAAACACAGAAAAAATCGTGATGGCGATTTTATCTTTTCTGTAATAATAGTATTGGTTACCTTCACGGTTTTGGCGGTTTAATCTGAGCACAGGTGGGCTGTTCTGTAATAGAAAAATATATAAACAATCAGTTTGCTTGATAATGTATAGCTTGTGAGTGTGTAAGAATGGAATGATAAACCCCAGATATAAACAAAAACAATAAGGTCTCGGTAGTTTTATTAACACCCACTGATCTACTAATGAGGAGATTCTCTTGCAGATGGTAAAACTTGGTCTGGAATCCTAAATTGGATACAGTTGTACCAATAGATTGGTCTTTGACATCCAAAAGAATTGTCTTAGAGTTTAAACAAAGAATCAACTTGGATACCATTGTGTTATTGGATTGCCTTGGACTTCTAAAGTTGTTTTCAGAGATTCAAATCTGAGTCAAGTCTGAGTCTATACTACTGGTTCAGTCTTAGAATTATAGATCCCAAGAATTCTTGCAATAGTTCAATCCAAAAATCCATTCAAGGAGTCCAGAAAATTTTATTCGTGTTGATTTAAAAAAAAAAAACATTTTAAAGCCAAGTCTAAGAATCTATTCCACTTGATTCCAACCAAACAATGCAGTCTTTTCGATTCCACATGTTACATTTTGTTGAGTTTGCCAAACTTGAAGTTTTAGGAATTCATTGGTAAAGTAACTTAACGTTAAGTGTATCATCTCACAGCGTTTGATACCTAAGAAGTTACAATTTCGGAAATTACTGTGAACAAAAATAGCCCACATGTATAATTATACCAGTGCATGTTTCACAGTCATGTTAGGGGGCATATCAAAATTCTTAATGATTTATCCGGTTGATGATACAATTTTACCGACTATTGTTAATATATCTGAGCACTCCAGTCATGAAGGCACTGTACCTTAATTTTAATGAAATTTAAAATTTAAAATGTTAACCCTTTTTTCTGAAATTGTGTATTATCAAACAGATAAATGTTTTGGGGATTCTCTGACATGTTAGAGAGCATCTGTATTGCAACATCAAAAACATTTTTGCAGACCATGACTTCTGCGGGATTTATTTGGTACAAAGATATCGCTTTAACCAGTACTGACAGTAACTTGTTTTGACGGAGCAATTTGTATGTATTAATAATGAATCCGACTTCAAAGTATTGGTGAAAATTAAGATGCATTATGGGTACTCTACACAATTATTGTCGATATAGCTATATCACATTATAGTAGTCTGTATAATTATATTGTGAATAAGACTTGATAATACTAAAAATCTTTTCATTTGTAATAACTTTATTACGGTGCAAGCTGATATAAGTGATAAGTTTCTTTAGTAGTAAGAACCAGCCCGTTTTTGATCTGGCCCAGATATTTGTTTACATTATTTTTGCCAGAATGCTTTACAACAGTAAACACATGTTATACTTGACAATTAAGTGAGTAAAGTAGTCCTTTACTTGTATTTTGTACTTATAGCAGTAATAAGTCTTGTTTTCGTGTTAGTAGAAAGTTTATTAAAAAATCATTATTGGAAAAAAAAAAGGAAAAAAATCATTGGAAAATCATCAAAACAAGAGAGTAACAATTTCATCACTTTGTCACTATAACAGAAAAACATGGGACAGGCTTGCTGATTTAATTTTATTTTAAATAGCATCCCGACTTTAATTTGAATCTTTCAGTTTCTTTTTCTGGAATTATTATAACCCATTCTGTAACCAATAATAATCTTTTTCATTGGACATATGAGCACAGTGCATTGACCCATGTACTTATATTTACAAATCACATTTTGCATTACATTATCATCATCAGCTCATTGTTAAGTAAGATAAAAATACAAAAAAAAAAAAAATGGAGAAAAAACTTTCAAATTGTAAATGCAGCCATGGTATCTCTATCTAAATATTGGAAACAAGCTGTAAGTAATGGAATACAGTGGGAAGAATTAAAAATTGACATGAATCAAAAGTTGTTGAAATCAAGAAGTTATAAATGAATTGAATAGTAAAATATCTGAAACAAAACGCCTCTAATATTAATAGTTTTTTGGCATAAGCTATAACCAAAGTACTTTCATGTTTATTTCTCAAAGTTGTATTGGATAGCAAATCTTGTGACTTGTAGTAAAGGTACAGTCCATACGCAGTGATATTTCATCAGCACATTTTTTTAATTAACCTTGACTGGTGACATCTCTCAATATGATTTAAATGTTCATAACACATTATGGTTATTTTTAAAAAAAAACAACACATATCCGATTCATGGTGACATCTCATTACCAATGAAATATTTTAATTTCATATGTAAAATAGCATAGATCATAACTTATAAGGATCGATTAATAATCATAACTTACAATAATAGATCAGATATCTATATTATATATTGCCAGTGACATTATAAATGAAACAGCCTTGCTGTAGGTGTAAATTCATTTATCTAATAATATTAATAAATAGCTTATAATCATTGACTTTTGATATTTTGGTATTATATATGGCTGGTGGCATCTAAATATCAATTATAATCTAAATGCAGTAATAAATTGAAGCTTAACTATAGCATAAACCTTCATTAAGACTGCACAGATCATCATAACTCGTGTCATTCAGCCATTATCCAATATTAAATCTATATTATTTCTCGTTATTGCTGATTCTACCCATAATTCCTAATTAACTCGTCAAAGTTTCACTAATTACATAAGACAATTCAACACATTTAGCGTTTTTTACATATTGACATGGAATTCCTTCACAGAAACTGTCACTCATCAATCTTACATCAAAAATCATGCAATATTAATTTGTATAACGATAATATTAATATTTATACCGAGACACACGAGCGAGCCAGTCAGCTGGTGAGGAATGAGATAGTAGTCCTGTAATAAAAATGTAGACTCGCAGTTAAGTACATATTACTTGTTAATAGGTTCTCTGCCAGTAAAATAAGATTATGTTTGATTAAAGGAATTCTAATGTGTTTAGATAATATATGATGAATTTTGAGATAGCTTCAGACTTCAGTCTTGGTAGGTTTCCTTCGGGGTTTCTCTGAAAGATTGTAAAACGTGTTAAGCATTTTGGATCGGTCTGTCTTACAAATTCTAAATGCTTTAGCACTAGCTTAATGGTCCATTTGATTCACTAATTATGGTTACAAAACATAGCATGGAGATTTCCATTTGTTTGATTTTAAGGGGGTATTTAAATGTAGCCCTAAATGGAAGAAACCTGATGACCTTTTTATATGAAAATTGGATAATGTAAGATAATTTATCAATTTGTAGTTTCAATTTATATAAATGTGTTTCAATAAATAGTTCAGTTAGATAGTTTTTCAGTTTACTTGGTGTTAAATTTTTAATGGTGTTTAGTTTACACATAGTTCAGTTTTAAAGGATTTTCAGTTTACTCATGGTTCAGTTTTGACAGATTTTTCAGTTTACTCAATGTTCAGTTGAGTTAGATTTTAGTTTAACCATGATTCAGTTTTGACAGATTTTTCAGTTTACTCAATGTTCAGTTGAGTTAGATTTTAGTTTAACCATGATTCAGTTTTGACAGATTTTCAGTTTACTCAATGTTCAGTTGAGTTAGATTTTAGTTTAACCATGATTCAGTCACGACAGGTTTTCCGTTGACTCCATGTTCAGTTTTGAAGAGTTTTCAGTTTACACTAGGTTCATGTTTTTGTGTTTAATTTTCAAGAATTAATGGTAAAATGCTGTATATAATAGTTAGATTTTTTTAATAATTTGAATTTTTTTTTTTTTTTTGAGTCATGATTTGGCTTCAGCAAACAAAAAATAGAAATCAAATCGCAGTTTGAAAAATAGTTTGATCCTTTAAATCATACAATTTTATGAGCAGCCTTTTTTTTAAAAAAATAAATATTTTTTGGTGATAGTCTGTTTTTTAATGGTTAAGAGTTTATGACGTATAACTATTTCAATCATTGAAACTCCATAGCGACAGTAAAATAATTTATATCTTGATTGTGTGAGGTTTTTGAAATCTAGCCAGACTTTATAGATGTTTTGATATGTAAGATGAAGATGCTGACTGAAAGATTACCTGTAAAAGTCTGACCGAGTTGAAAAAGTTTTCAAATTTTTTGTAATTTTAGTATTATTGGTGTCAGTTGGAGAACGTTTTTTTAGATTTAAATGAAATTTAGATTTCAAGAGGGAAAATTTTGTTTTAGTTTACTGAAAGTTTTATTTATGCTTGTAACTCAGATAAATGTGTTTATTTAGGATCTTTATCTTATGATCAGAAACTTATTAAATACTAAGACCAAACAGTTCTTTTTCCCTCTCAAAAGGAGTAAGGCCAAAATAAAAATATAGTTTGTTTCCCCTTGCATGACCAACCGTAAAAAATCCCGCCGACTGAAAATTTTTTTGAAAAATGCAGTGTGATGTTTTTTGTTTTTTTTCGCGATTCTGTGCTAATAGATTGCAGTTCGTTTCTCTTTCCTTTTCACGATTTAGTTGCCAACCTTCTCAGTTGTCAAGACACTTATACAGTTATAATTCGATGCGATACAAATGCAGTAGTGATGAAGATGTACTAGTAAACACACAAGGTGACATGTGAAGAATGTTTCCTAACCAGAAAAGAAAACTATGAAGGAAAAAAAAGCCTACCTACTTACCCAATATCAGAAGTAAGGGTAGGGCAAGGGGAAACAAAGATATTTTTACTTGTGGCCTAATTTATGTTTCTTTTCTTCTGAATAAAATCGTGCTGACTTTAAGGACTCTGAGTCTTCTATAGAGTTGTTATGACTAGCTGTAGACAAGTACCACACATTTACTAGGTGGTGCAGATCTGCTGCTCTTACAGATGTATCAGTTATCAGTGAAATGGAATGAAGTGACATAAAAAATCAGATCCACTTCCTGCACAAATATTTGAACCCACAACCTTTAGAACCTGAATTTAGCTTTACCCTTGACTGAATTTGCCACGTCTATAACATGTATTTTGAAAGTCATTTTTCAAAATTTTGAGAATATAGATTTTATCATTTGAATGTAAATCTCTAAGAATGGGTGGTACGTTTTAACCCACTGGATCACCAAGCATGGAGGGGGAGACTTTATTCTTGACTGGACAAGCCAAGACTCCTTGTAAAAAGAGTTATCAAAGATCAGGATAATCTGAACAGGATGATGATGGTGATGATGATGGTGATGATGATGGTGATGATGATGATGGTGATGGTGGTGGTGGTGGTGGTGGTGGGGATGATGATGATGATTTCACTACTTTTTTTGCAAATAATTTTGTTTCCAGTTGCATTTATTATTAGTCTCAAGTACATGGTAAACTTCAAATAAATATAAGGCAATAGGAAAATTGGAGTTTCTCCTTTTATTTGCTCATCAAAATTTCATTTGCAGTTAAACTTATCTGGAGTAAACTTCATGGCATATCCATATCGCCATGGCATATCCATATTGCCATGGCATATCCATACCGACAACTCAAACTAATGTAACATTCACCGTTAATATTTCCATCAAATCTAATCTGTAAGTTAAATATTTGGCGGTTAGTATCATCTTATCACTCTGAAACCATGAACCAGAAATCGTAACCTCATATACTGATGATAAAAACACGAATTTACAAACCTCCCACAATTATACTCGCTTTAAATAAGTTGATATTAATTTTACTAACTTTATTGAGCTACTAATTGCCATATCATTCATTATTATTTGGGCTTTTCGTGTCTGGGGAACATATCCCTAATAAGATTTTTTTTTTCAAATTTCTTTTGAAAGAAACACCCATATCAATTTTTAATTAGGTATGATCATTGCAGAGGTATAGGATTCATCACCTGTAACTGGTGATAAATTTATTCTGTGAACTGTTTATGAAAAAGGTAATTTGTAAATCCAGTTTTTAACCTTCCCTTTAAGCTTTTAGCTTTTGTTCTATTATTGAGCCTTTCCTGTAAGATTTTGGCTTTTATACCAAATTATTCTTAAATCCAGTATGTTGCCTTCCCATTCTGCTTTTTGATTTTGTTGCTGATACATTATACTTGCTTCCAATTACTTTTTGACATCAGCTAAATGTTTGGTTTTCAAAAATCCTATATTCATTTTCTTTATATATTTTACATATCATTTGGCGATTAAGATATTGGAATTTAAGTTTAAACACCAAAACATTAAATCTCAATTTTTTTAAAACCACATCCTGATTATCTAAATCTCAAATCTGTATCCCATACACTTCCTGTTCTGATGTTGAACTTGATGACCTCAAATGTCAACCAATCAGATCTTTTTTACCCTTGTCACCACAGGAAACGGATTTTATCAGCTGACAACATGGTTATATAATAAATATTGTGTTCGTATGCCTCATTGATAATGCACTCACAGTACCCAGACAGAAAAAAAAATTAGAAAAAATGTTTAACATGTGGTATGTGATACAAATTTTGTTAACTGTTGAGTCCTGCCCTGCCCGTCTGCCAGATGACCTTTTATAGGTCTGTGTTTTATCATCGTCAATGTTTTATGATTTTAATAATTTTATAACAAGTGTTCTCAATGGAAATATCTGATATACTTTTACATTTAGAAGTTCCTTGTTAAAATTCTAAGGTCAGGTTTTGGCTAAAATAACAAACTCTTGGTTGCGGAAGTAAATGTAATATAGTTTCTTTGCTAATTACTGTTGAATCATTAATATTCATTGGGTGAAAATTTCATGGTTTTGTCTTTTAAAAAATTCTTTTAGAAGACATTTTCATGGAATTAAGTTTTATTGGGGGCAATAATAATTAAAAATTTTCAATGACATTTAATTTAGAGGTTTTCAATAACGGAATTTAATCTCCCCACAAATATTCATGATTTTACAGTATATGGTAAAATGAACAACAAAACAGAGAAGTAACTAACACATTTACAGTATGATAACAAGGCACAAGTTTGAACCAGTGATTTCATACTCACTTACATGATAGAAAAATGTGACATAGTTTAATTTTACATAAAATTTGATTGAATATGAACATGTGATATGACCGTAAGCAGCAATGTAATGTCCAGTACATTTGTATTTGGAAGCTTTTAGGTTGCTTGTATGTCTTATTTCTTCCTGAGTGTAGGAGCTACAGTGACTGTAAGTACTCGCTTGTAATTCAGAACCCTTCTCAACACCTTGGTCTTAATCTGACTAAGGACATCCTATTTTGGGTTTTGTCAGTTTGCTTGCCAAATGCCTGTGGTTCTGTGGATTCTCCACCATCTTATAAATTACAACTTTATTACAACTGAAAAACATTTGGAAAAAACTCTTTCTTATCTATCAAATGACCAGTTGGGAGCTGGTTCAAAGATTTGTAAATTTCCATGGACTTGAAATGCAATCATTAAGTAATGTTGTCATTTTGACATTTTCATGGACTTGATATGCAATCATTAAGCAGTGTTGTCATTTTGACATTTTCATGGACTTAATATGCAATCATTAAGCAATGTTGTCATTTTGACATTTTCATGAACTTGATATGCAGTCATTAAGCAATGTTGTCATTTTGACATTTTGTGCTAGGTTTATACAGTTTTCTTTGGTAAAAGCCATGTTAGAGAATTTTAGATTCAGCTTTCCTTAAATACAGGCAGAGGATATTATTGTAATATGCATAAATCAATAAAAGAAATATCTGTTCATTTCCATGGAGATTTTGTAAAAAATTGCAAGTTAAAAAAGTTGACATTCAATCTGTGTATGATATCGGGGAAAATTTGTTAAATTTATAAACAGAAGTTGAAAATCAGCCAATAACTGGTTAACATTTTTTAAATTACAAGATGGAGGTGCCGAAATCGTGTCTTGAAGTAAAGTTAGTTAATGTATGTAACTTGACCTGTATAGTACAACAGGGTTTAAGGACAGATTGTCAGACGGGTAGATTGATTCCACTTCATCTGATGACATCATCATCAACATATACAGTTGTCTGTAATTTTCTGTTACTATTGATATTTTCAGGGATTTCTGCTAGTATAATAAGATTGAGATTTTCAACGTGTAATAATCAGAATTAATCATTTATTATTTATGGAAATTGATCTCAGATTTCACTCTGTAAATAAATACAATAAAGACGACCTTTGAATTTGGTGTAGATTTCTATTATATATAATAAGAAATTATTTAAATTGTAGACAAAATACTTGTATATAAGGAATACCCAAGGGACCTAAGTACTATAGACAGATGGTCTTGTTGTAGAGGTTCTGTGTTACTATGGTAGCTACTATTATAGCTCAGTTGGTAGAGTGATCACTTCATATGTGGCAGGTCTGGGTTGAAAACCCTGGCTGGGTCTGACTAAGACTAAGTCACATAGAAAGATGGTCTTGATGTAGAGGTTCTGTGTTACTATGGTAGCTACTATGGTAGCTCATTTGGTAGAATGTTCATTTCATATGTGGCAGGTCTGGGTTCAAAACCCTGGCTGGGTCTGACTAAGACTACCGGTAATTAACATAGACAGATGGTCTTGATGTAGAGGTTCTGTGTTACTATGGTAGCTACTATGGTAGCTCATTTGATAGAGTGATCACTTCATATGGGACAGGTCTGGGTTCAAAACCCAGGCTGGGTCTGACTAAGACTAAGTAACATAGACAAGTGCTCTTGATGAAGAGGTTCTGATTTTTTTTTTTAATTTTAATTATAAAAGAAACACATTCATTGCAGAGAAGTTGACTTTGTTATGAAAGTGGTCAGTATAAAGAGGTTATCAATTTTTATATAAGGTATTGTTTTTGTTCAGAATATGTTGGAAAAGTGGTCTTTGGATAAAGGTTATTTTGGTTGAAATATAAGAAAGATGGTTTTTATATATAGAGGGTATTTTAAGATTAAAAATTTTACAAAACGAAACCTAAATACTCTGTCTTAGTTAAACATTAAAGCATTATTGTAAACATGTCTTGGTTGTCAGGTGGTCTTTATATAGAGGTGTTAATAAAACGGGTTTTATTGTAAATTGTAAAATTTGCATTAAAACATCACAATACAAAGAGAACCTACTGCTTATTATGATGAATACAAACATACTAAGAGTTAAAATTGCTGGTTAATTAGAGATTTATAGTGCAGTGATACCTGTAAAAACTGAATTCTGAGACAATTGAAAACCTGTCTAACTGAAAACCTTCATTATGGAAAACTTTTGATATATTTGTTATATCAACATGTGAAAACCAAATAACTGTTTTAATCCAGCCAAAACTTTAAAACTATAAAAAAGAGTTTGGAAATTTTTTGATATTTTTTATATCAACATGTGCAAACTGTTTTAACCTGACCAAAACTTTGAAAATCGAGCTTGGTTTAGAGAGTCAAATATTAACAGTGTTCCTTAACAAAGTTGTACAATTAAACTTCATTATAATATCCTTTTATAATCTTACCACATCACTCATACCACTATGGTAGCTCAGTTGGTAGAGTGCTCGCTTCACATGTGGAAGGTCAGGGTTCGAACCCTGGCCTTGTCTAACCAAGACTTGAAAATAGGTAGTGACTGTTCTTACACCAAACACTCGGCATTTAGAAATGGAAGTCACACAATTCCTCAGAGAAGACCAAAGAAATCAATGCCCCATGTCATGGTTGGTACAGCACATGAAATAACTCCCTACAAATTGTGACGCCCCCATATAAGTGAATACTCATGAGTGGGATGTTTAACCCAATTCAATCAATTAATCAATCAGTCACTCATGACAACAGTATTTTGAAGTCCCGAAGTCTATTTCCTTATTGTCTTTCTTTGTAAGTCTTCCTGAATTTAAAACAAAACATCTTATAATTCAAAAATCTGACTAAACAAATGGTGGCGGTAAATCTGGGTTTTACTGTCTACTGACATCAAGAATTTATTTGAATTTAAGATCAGTTTGGCAGCAGCACCTGCCCTAGAATGATCTACAAGTAATTTGCACTTGCCTGACTGTATGTTGTAGAGGACTCTTTAAACTAATGATAAAATATCTTTTTGAAATCTCTTGATTAAGTTATTCATTGTACAGTAGTGGAAATCAAATAAAAATTTTATTATGCTTTTTAAGAGTCCTGTATATGCAAGTTTTACTGTTTCACAAATCTAGGTCACACATAACTTATTGACCTTGGATTTAGACTTATCTGTGGTATAAACCAGCGTACACAGCAGTTACTGACCTTGGATTTAGACTTATCCTCGCTATAAACCAGCGTACACAGAAGTTACTGAACTTCAATCTAAATTATTTCCGTTATTTATGCAAAGTAAATAATCTTTTATTGAATACATTCTGAATCGTTACTGATTTAGATAACATCAGCAAAAACAAATTTGTAAATTGTCTGTAATCTAAAGATCAATTTCGTGTCTAAATACTACCCGCGGAGAATCGCGTCACTATCCCGGAATTATTTATCTTTCTGTTGTAGGTCTAGTGTCACTCTTGTAAATAAATTGATCTTTGAATTTCAAATTGTGCTTAGTTGGTGAATCGATTTCATGTTGATCATCATGATGGATATATGTATCAAAAACTGAGAGTATTGGTGTGTCTGTAGCAAGTGATATCAATACAATCTCTGTCATGCTGTATATAACTTAACAAATGGAATCTGTCCATTTACCAACGCTTGATGTGAAAATAAATCTGAGCTTGTGATATAAAGGTTATATTGAAAACTGATTTTATTTAATAATGCCATTTCCAATGACGGATATGATCTGATCCTAAAATGAGAAACTGTTTGTAGGTGAAAAAAAATCAATCAGGATCAGGGCTACTCTTGAATCTAGCTCATAGAGAAGTTTAGTGTAATTGTTTTATCTGGTAAAGGCTAGAAGAAGGTGGTGTGTGTGTGTGTGTGTGTGTGTGTGTGTGTGTGTGTGTGTGTGTGTGTGTGTGTGTGTGTAGGAGGGTTGGGGTTAAATGTGGGTGGATTGGTGGGTGGATGTGCTGCTTTCTTTGCCTGTGTCACAACAAACATTAACCATAATATATAATAAATACATAAAACCACTCAGGTGACCTGGAAAATACAACTTTATAGACAGTTTCTTATATAGAGGTATTTTTGGACAAAAGGTAGCAAAGTTATTTTAATACACAACAGGTACTGTTTGTTCAACAGGTGACACCTGACCTTGATGTAGAGGTGGTTGCTATTTGGCAAAAAATATTGAAATGTCTGTGGATCATTTAAAAATAATAAAGTTACACAAATAAAAAAACCTCAATACTAATTTACAGGTAATTCTTTTTAAAAGAGGAGAAAAAGTAATACAATTTTGTAAAAAAGAAAGACATTGATCACATTTGGTACTTAGGTCTCATGAGACCTATTAATTTATAAAAAAAACAAAAAACAAAAAAACTTTGGTCCTTTTTCAGTTACAAAGGGTATTGTCTTTCTTCTTCCTTGGTTAAAAAACAAGCCAACACCCCCCCCCCCCCCCACCCCAACTCTCTAACCTAGATTGGAACATTTGATTGTACATAAAAACTTACGGTCAATAAGTCTGGTTTTAATTTATACAAAAACAGGAAGAATTTTTTTTTTGACTTTTGATTCTGATGAAATTTTGATTTTAAAAATCAGTACACTTAGTTTTAAAACTTTTTCCTTGTATTTCCAAGACAGTTGGGAGTTTGGAATGAACCATTTACCCCTCCTTTCTTAGCATCCAGGTGTAAAAACTTTTTTATAGAAAAGCATAAGTCCTTGGGTAAAAATTATTTGAACGTTAATGCTTTATGTGCCAGTAAGCCTGGATACTCTACTGTTTATTTGTTTACTTTTTGTGGTTTAAAGTAATGAATTTTGTCTTTATATTTTCAGATTAAAAGATTTGAAAAAATAGAAACAGATGAAGAAAGAATAAAATTAGGAAAAGAAATTTATGACCAATTCATAATGAAAGAATTACTATCACAATCACATGTAAGTAAAATAAATGGAACAGCCTGCCTGCTGTCAATTACAACAGGCTGGATGAACAAACCATGCATATCACTAATGGTGCCAAGATAGGGAAAATTATGACAGATTCGTGATTTGCAAATCTCACCTTAATGAAGTTGTCAGTAAGCATGAAATATATGTGACCTTGGCTCAAGGTCAAGGACATACTTTGTCCATCTTCTGTAGCTGTTCCATTATAAATCTATGATAACTGTTTGGTTTTGTCTTAAAGGTTTTAAAAAAATAAAAATAAAAACATGGAAATTTGACCTCTTGATTCCAATGGATAACTCAAAAATATTGTCCAAGGTTAAAGTCATTCATCTTCCATTGTTAAATCTAGTATGTTACATTACAGTGTTTAATTTCTGATCACTTATACAATTAGTTTTTGGGAATAAAATAGGTTTGAAAAAAAAAAAAACTTGAACCAAAGAAATAAAGAAGAAACCAAAAAATGTGTTTATTACTGTATTATAACATGGCTTAGTGATTGCCTCATGTTATACACTTATCAAAAAAGAAGGGGGGGAAGTATCCTGTACAAAACAAATATTGACAGCCATATTGATGGTTTTCTTATTGAATTAAATCTAATATATTGGTACTCTAATATAAAAAAGGTAAGAAACTCTAATAAAACAACTACATGTATTTCAGTGTAGGTGTCCTAGTGCAAAAGAAAAGGAAGAAACTGCAAAACAAGTAAATTGTTTCTGAATATTGTCCTGACAGAAAATCAAGAAATAAGCTGTTAACCTGAAGGCAATTATTTATTTTTCTGTTTTTGTCAAGATTACATAATTAGGTCATAAATATTCATGGAAATAAAATCTTTTTTTAGCTTTCTTATTTATCATTTGACCGGCTGGTGATAAAATCCTTTATTGATTTATCAAGATTTCAGACTCATTGTGCATATTTGGCACTGTTGGGTGTCTTTTATATTTTATACTCTGTAAATCAGAAATTATTGCATCAACTTACTGTTTGCAGAAAGCTTCATTTCAATTTATTTTTGTGTTCTGGAATAAAGTCAGTGTAAATGTTAGGAAATTACATTAAAAATGAAGAAATTTTAATTCAGGGTCTTGTTACTCAGGCAAATTTATGAGGAAAAATGATCTTTTTGTTGGTTGACATTTTGATTTTTGAGAATATCTATGAACTGGTATATTTTTTTGATGTTTTAGAGTATTTTGATATTGACTATGCACCTGTTGACCTCTTTGAATTTTCAGAATGTCCATGATTGGTGTCCTTGTTTTATATTATTCCAGTATATTATGTGGTAGATTATTGTTCATTTTCGGCTTTCTTTCTGTCCCTAGCCACTAATTGTGTTCTTTCTTTTGTCCTTAAGACCCTAAGTCTGTTGAAACCTTCCAAGGGACGGGTAGTGATTTAGAAGACAATTTGATTGTCTTGATTTTTCTTTTTCATCTTCTTATTTTAAAAAACTATGGCTGAGTGGATGTTTTCATGGCTTTTGTCTTGAGACAAGCTGTGGGCAGATTGTTAAACATCTTTCTTTAAGGCTAAAATGTTTACTTTGATTAATTAACTATTGCATAACATGTTCAGGATTGTAAATTATAAATGGTTATTGGTCTAAGATTGTGTTCATGTCTGTGAGCACCTGCTTATCTTTGTTGTTAAAGGTCATTTAAGAGCATTTTTCCAAGGTGATTTCAGGACTAATTTTCAGTGGTTTGATTGTATAATTTGGTTTTAGATGGGATTAATCTTGTTCTGGGAATAAAATTTTAATATCTTCACTAAACTAAGATTTAGGTTTTCAGGAGACAGCCCAAAAAGACAATTGTTATAACCCCCCTCCTCGCATCGAATGTTCTATAAATTGATGCATTCATGTAGTCGTCTGTTGGTGTTCTGTGATAATAGGTCTTAACCGAAGGAGCCTTCCATTAAGATCTTTGGTCTTAAATCAGTCATATATGTATGTATGTTATTATTTAAGAGATATTTTACAAAATTATACCAAGTCTTTTTAATATAAGTGTGTAATATAGCATCTTTGTTTGGAATAAATAATTTATAAAGTTATTCCTAGTTTTGAAGCTGAAATAAATCCTAGTTTTGAGACAGGAAGTAGTGTCAGTTTTAAAAAAAAGTAACAGTTTTAAAACAGGAAATGGTCCCAGTTAATAGTCTTTTAAAACAGGAAATGGTCCCAGTTAATAGTCTCAACTTTGTAAAATGAATTTGTCCCAGTTTATGACAGGAAGTAGAACCAAGTTTAAGTGCAGATTCAGGCATTGAGAACAACTTAATTTTCAAAGATGATATAATGTGATGACATATGTGAAGATAACATGAGTAAACATGCAAATGGTTTACTTTGTAAAGAAACATGTACATTACATTATGCTTGTAACTTCTTATCTCTATATATCCCTCCCACACATATGCTCACCACTTCAAACTGATTTATTTGAATTCTGATGTATGCAGCTAGAATGATGATGTAACTGTTAGGCTTCAGGTGTAATTTAAAATACATCACCTGCTAGTGTTTTAAATCCTGTTCTTATTACAATAATGAGTGGATGTAATCATTGACTACTTATGTTTTATCTTTGTTTAATCTTATAACTTGATACAGCTGAGAGACATTTACCAAAAAAAAAAAAAAAATAAAAAAAAAAATAATTGTCATGATAAAGAATGAGTTTAAATTGTCTTTTGCTGATTTCTGCTTTATGCATACCAACTCGGTGGCTCAATGGTAAAGCATCTTCTTGGAAAGTGGAAGGTCAGGAGTTTGAACCCCAGCTGGGTCAAACATAAGACTTTAAAATTTGAGATAGTGCTTCTTCATATGCCTGTAGTATCTACTGGTTCACCCTGTGCCAGGATAATGTGTCCAGGCAGGTGACATGCTTGTTTTAACATCTTGCTAAGGTTGTGAAAGTGATTTGAACATTTTTTGGGGCTTAAATTTGCATTGGCTTCATTCCCGTATATGATAAAACTCAAATTTCAATTTTTTTGGAAAATTGGCACATGGGTTTTGTTCATTTCCTGTTTGGCTACTTACTCAAAAAAGAATCTTGATGGCTTGCTTTTTATGACTGAAGGCTGTCTTAGTGCCAGAATAGATTGTTGCTTTTAAAAAATTCAGTCCAAATTATATTCTTCATAAGCACTGTAGATATCTTTATGTAGGTCAATGTGTCAATGTGTCAGAAATATTGATCATTCTTGAAAACCAGATGCACATAACAAAAAACAAAAATCTATTAATGTTACTGTATAAAAATGTTCCATTCATGAGAAGAAACTCCGAGGAGTTAGTTAATAAATCGTTAAACAGTAGGACCGATTATCAGCCCAATTTGAGTACATTAGTTATTCGTTATGCATGGTTTGTCCCAGCTCTGTGGTTTTGCCAGCTAGTTTTAATTTTATTACCCTAATATATATAATAAAACAATTTTATGCCTATTCCAATTTTCACATCTTCCTCTCAAGGGAGATAATTTTATAATGATGTTACCCATATTTCGTACGAGTAAATAAAAAAAGCATCCTTTTGACTCAGATTTTATATGATTGTCCTGAATCAGGATGTTTGATATCTCCTGGGAAACATTAGTACCTTAGATGACATTTCGAGTATTAATTCTAAATTAAGCTAATTGACTAGTAACAACATATATGCTTTTAATAAAAAAATAATCAATTTTTGTTTCAGGAACAAGTTTTAAATTTATGTGTATAATATTTATAGGCATGCAATTTTTATATGGTTGCCTACATATAATACAGAAAAGCTCATGTTATACTTAAAATTCCTTGTGTTCAATATTAAATTTTTTAGAACAGGTGAGCTACCATGTTCCCTAATAGCTCTTGTGGTATTGAGCTATTAAGCTAAGTGGCTTAAAACAGTGGCTAACAGATTACAATACCTCTAAAGCCATATTTAGGAAATTCTTAATGTAAGCTAGTCAGTTTACTGGCTGGCTCAATACTTCTCGGAAAAATGTGAATTCTTCTTGTCAAAATATAATTTGATACATGTATTTTGTTTATAAAGGGTGAAATAAAGAACAATCAGACAAAACAAATTAAGATCATATTGAGCTTGTTGTCATGTTTTTGGCTAAAATTAGTATTGAGAAGGGAGTGTTATTCAAAGTCTATATATATTTATATAATACAAATGTATATGTATGTATGTATGTATGTATATATATATATATATATATATATATATATATATATATATATATATATATACCGTATAGAAAATAGGTCTTAAGTTTGTATTAAATACTAAATTGTTTAAGGTCCAGCTGTTTTGTGATATTGACTTGCAAAATAACATTAGGGTATATCTAGGCAGTTTATATTGGCATTGATTGGATGCTTACAGTAAATTCTGGGAAATAAGCAAAATATTCTTAACTGCGACATTAAATGCCAGTAAATCAATAGGATTTTGCCCTGTAACTGACATTTTACTTATCTACTGCCAACAATTGAATTGTGGGTGTTTATCATCAGAAATGTACTTTTCTTAGAATTGTTATCCTATAAAACACCAACCCACTCATAACCTTGACAATTTCTGTTTATGATAATTCAAAATAAATTTTATTTTATTGCTTGAACTGCAAAATCTTGATGATATTCTGCTATAAAATTGCAATATGATTTTCTTGTGAACCTATCCTAAACAAAAACTTACCCATGTTATTTTTCACCATTTTCACCAATTTACCAGTGTCAACCTACTCAATATTTTTAATTTTCCTTTTTGCAAAGGCTCTTTTATAATACATTGTAAATTGTATTTGTATATGATATGATATGGTGTAAGGATTTTCTGTTCAGAAAAAATTCTTTTAGTCCAAACATGAAAATACAGATTCAGTTTTAAAGTGTTATATCTATTTATGTTTTTATTTCAATTTCAAAATGGCAAAAATCAGTGAGCCATGCTTTTAATTCATGGTCTTATACAATATAAATATTATGTTTATAAAAGGAGTATCATATTCTAATTTCTATATTGGCTCATTCAGATTGTATCAGCATCAGATTTCTGTGCCATTTTTAGAGTAATAAAAAAAATCAGAAAACAAAATGTTGCTGTAATTTTAGACAATGTAAAAATGTTGAATATGGCTGTATCAGATTTAAAATAAAGTAACATAAATTAATTGGAATTCTGTTTTGATTTAGACAGTGATACATAAAAAAATATCAGAGGTGGCTTTATCTCTAAATATATATATCATAGTAAGCCATTTTCAGCATTTTCAGAGTTATTGCCCTTGGTTGATTTTTTCCCCTCACGTTTTGGTTACAAATATGGATATGTGGGTGGGGCATAAGCTTTTTTTTAAAGGAGTTTTGTTAGTAATTGATAGACCTTTTTTGGTTAATTCTAGTTATTTAGTCCAATTGGAAAAAGAATTCTTGGCAAAATTTGATGGCATTTTTTTAAGAAAAAAAAAACAGATTGGTACCTTTGGCAACGGGAAGTATGGCAGTGAAATCAATGTTCATTATAGCAAGGTTTTGTTTTTTTAAAGAAATAAAATATTCAAATTTTATCAAGCTTCCCTGTTAAGACTGATGTTACCTGAATACATGTACAAAAATTGTCAACAAAATGGTTTGGAGTTTCTGATTGATTATTTTCTATTTTGCAGACTTGTTTTTAGATAGAACAGAATGGAAAATTATTACTTAAAAGATAAATGAAAACTGCATAAATTTTACATTTGTTTTGAGACTTTCTAACAGAACTAGATCTATATTTTGATTCTTGTTACCATATTTATTTAATATTATCTTATCGTTTTCAATATATGTATAAAGTACGACTTCGTAGATGAGACTTCTAGATTATGAATCAATATTTATAAAAATGAATCATATTTGATTTTTTTGTAAACTCTATCTTTTGATCCATCTACCCCTCTGAAAAGAAAATTAAAAAATGTACGAGATTTATATTTCTGTACTAAATTTGCAGCGGTCGTACTGGATGTTGAATTTCTAATTTCAATATCCGCTACGATTTCTGGTGTCTGTTTCAGTGACATCATTTACATTTAGTGATAAGGTATTTAAACTAACCATTGTAGAAAGTATTTAATTCTTAATTTAAAAAAAAAAAAAAAATAAGTTTCATACAGTAATGGTTTCAAAAAATCATTATGGAATACCATGAGTACACTAAAAAAACTATTATTTTCTTTAAAAGAAGGTTAGGAATTAAACGCAGGGAGCCCTATATATATATATATATATATATATATATATATATATATATATATATATATATATATATATATATATATATATATATATTAAAACCTAAATTTAATGTTCATTAAAATTTTAAGATCTTTGCCATTTCACTTAGCAGTATTTAAGTCCTGAAAATAAATTTTTCTCTAAAATTCTGTTTTTAGGGCTCCCTGAATTTAATGCTCAATATATAAAAATATATATATAAATTTGGGAATTTATAATATTTCACTGTTACATGTTTTTTAGCATTGGTGTTTACACTGCATTTGTATTACTTGTTAATTAATATTGTTGTATTTTTGTTTTATTGTTTTTTAGTTCTTGCAGGTACAGTGTTTGCATAAGTTATCCCTCCATTTAAATATCTAAAATGTAAATAGTGCAACCAACATTAACTTTGTTTACCCTAATTGACTTAATTTCTGCTACGATTAGGGTCACATGAAGCTGGAAAATACAGTGCATAGTAGATACTGTTTTGATGAATTGTTGTGTAAATTTTTATTAATGTTTAAGGTTATTTGTTACATATAAACTTTTCTAACCTTTTTTACAGAAGAGTTTCGCAGCCTAAAGCTGCTTTGAAGTTTGTACTTGTAAAACAAAATTAGGTTAATTTTTTTCAAAATGAATGAATTTCAAAGCTGAAAAAAAAATTGACAAATCTATAAGTTTTGTTGATAAAAGTAGCTTTTTAAATTTAACGAGATTCTAATCTAATTTGCATGCTTTTCTGTGACCCTTGTTCAGTTCAGCTTTCTAAAACTGTGAATCATGAACCATGTTAAATTATACAGCTCAAAGGTCAAGGTCACATTGTCAGATCTTGGCAATTTTGACAGACATTTTCTGGGTGCTTTGTGCTTTCTGATAATTTTTGTTTTCTTCTGCATTAGAGATATAACTTTGTTTTGTCGCACAAAGATAAGCTGAATTGAATAACAGTTCTTGATAAATAGACTTTTGATTTTACATTTTTATTTCAAAATTTATTTTTTGATAACAAATAGGTCCTAGAAAAGTGCAGGGTGGCTATGGGTTTTTAAAGTGACCTGTTTACTGCTACTTTGCCAAAAATCAGTGAGTCCAAATATGTTCTTGAAAACTCAGATAGGGAGGATGATATTTTTACATAGTTGAATGTTGGTTTACCTACACATTTAGATTCATGAGATTGCAACCTGCATGACAAATTTTTGAAAATATTGTTTCACATTATTTTGAAAATTTTAAATTTTAAAATTTTTATGTAAATTCTTTAGAAGAAAAACACTAATTTGCATGTGTTGATGTTTAATGTTGGTTTCACTATTTACATTATGTATATTTGTTGACTGTAAACATTCTGATAATTCAAGCACTTACTAATTTCCTCTTAGTAGGGTTGAAAGAAAATAATTCACAATAACATTACATGCATGCAAAAACTTCTGTATTGATAATGGCATAATCAAGTGAGAATTCAATTTTAGTATTAAGTTAACCAAATTTTTCAAATTCAAAAAAATAGATTAAATCAATATATTTTGAACTAATTAAGTTTTTTTTTTTTAATTTGACAAGTTTTGGAATTCATTTTTGACGAACTTACCAAAAAATATCTTTTTTTATGTGTTTGAATTAAAGACGTTTACAGTATATATATATATATATATATATATATATATATATATATATATATATTTATATAATTATGACGTACATATTTGATATTTGTTTGTCTATATAGGCTGAGTATTTGGCCGGTCACCTGTATTTTTCACGAGTTGAGTGATGCCGTTTCTCCGTGTGTTTGGCTGCTGTGTATTTTTTGGCATGGCATTTCATCATGCTTTTTGTGCACTTGCATCATACTTTGGTTGTTGTGTGTGGCTTTGTTATTAATCTATTGAAATGTTTAGTCTTTTCTGCAGACATATTCCAAAGCTGCCGTCGACATGGTACAAGAAGCCCTGACGACTGCTCAAAGAACTAAAAAACTACAGCCATTAATTTTTGAGGTGAGTATACTACATAAAGCTGAGGTTAGAATGACAGGAAATGCTAAACAGTGTTCGAAAAGTTGACCTTTTAAATTGCGTCGAAATAAAAAAAAATTGCATAATAAACCATGAAAACTTTTTCGCAGATAATTCTGTCTATCACTGAAACAAACATAACAGCACATTTACTGGTCTTGTAATTCACCCCAAGGATTAAAAAAGAATTATTTTTTTCATTAAAGTGAGTCATAATTTTTTTTTTTTTTTTCTTTTTTTTTTCTTTTTTTTTTTTTTAAAGTCTTTATGTTGTGTTTAAAAAAAGATAATCAAGATTTACTTGATTGCTAGTTTTAGGGTCTGATTGTTCTGTCATGTGACCAGTCTGAATTTGTGTTCAAGAACACGGGGGATAATTAAAAACTGCATCAAATGACATCACCAAACAATAAATTGTTTGATGTAACCAATGGCAACATCTTTTGATACATAAAATTTACTTTATTCTCAGAATACTCGTATTCCAAATTGGTTTGAAGAAAATGTCTATTTCTTTTGAACAGCCATATATAAAATGTTTATTTTTTACTTACAGCCATATATAGAAGAGATATGTAATTCATTAAGAGGTCATATATTTGATAAATTTATAGAAAGGTAAGTCTTAAGTAATGAATAGCTTCTTCCCTCTACAAAGTAATGATAAACCTTCACATTGGTTATACAACTGAGGGCCTTGGTGGCCAAGTGGTCCAAACAACAGGCTTATGGATCACAGGGTTGGAATCTCAATCAGGCAGAGCCCAAATTGAAAAAGCCCTGCTCAGGTCTGACCCAAGATTTGAAAGTGGGTAGTGATTGTTCTTTCACCTAGCACTTAGCATTATGAAATGAAATTCATGATTCTTTCAGATGGAGACTTTAAATAAATGAGGTCCGGTGTCACAGTAGGCATGACACAATAAAGAACCCCGCTGTATAATGCCATCAGCAAAAAGCATAGGCAAAATTTCTGCACTTTCACCTGTAGCTGGCGACGTCTCGATATAAGTGAAATATGCTTTACTGTGATGTTTAACACAACTACTCAACTAACTCCAGTTTAAGAAAGTATGTCAGTTTGTTTGCAGAAGTAGGTTTTTTCCAGGCATGTTTCTTTTACCATTCCAGAGCTCACTGTCTTACTACAAGTAAAAGAATCCTGACTGGCTATATATGAAGTAGTCTTGTTTCATGCCTCTCCCTTCCATTCCATTACCTTTAGTCTTCTGATTAGCAAACTCTTGAGGTATAGAGAAGTCTTTTGTCACAGAAATCTTGATAACCTCTTGTTTCATGCCTCTCCCTTCCATTCCATTACCTTTAGTCTTCTGATTAGCAAACTCTTGAGGTATAGAGAAGTCTTTTGTCACAGAAATCTTGATAACCTCTTGTTTCATGCCTCTCCCTTCCATTCCATTACCTTTAGTCTTCTGATTAGCAAACTCTTGAGGTAAAGAGAAGTCTTTTGTCACAGAAATCTTGATAACCTTTTGTTTCATGCCTCTCCCTTCCATTCCATTACCTTTAGTCTTCTGATTAGCAAACTCTTGAGGTATAGAGAAGTCTTTTGTCACAGAAATCTTGATAACCTCTTGTTTCATGCCTCTCCCTTCCATTCCATTACCTTTAGTCTTCTGATTAGCAAACTCTTGAGGTAAAGAGAAGTCTTTTGTCACAGAAATCTTGATAACCTTTTGTTTCATGCCTCTCCCTTCCATTCCATTACCTTTAGTCTTCTGATTAGCAAACTCTTGAGGTATAGAGAAGTCTTTTGTCACAGAAATCTTGATAACCTTTTGTTTTATGCCCCTCCCTACCATTCCATTACATTGACTCTTGAGATATAAAGTCTTTTGTCTCAGAGATCTTGATAACTTAGTCAGGCTCTGCGTTAGATTTTTTTTTTTTTTTTTTTTTGAAAATATTAATCTGTAAATAGTGTGCAGTAATGTTCAATTTATTTTCCATTTGTGAAATGTAATGCATGTATTCAGAGAGATAAAACAAGATTTCTAACAAAAATTAGAAAAAATTGTAAAAATCCAAGAACTTCCTACATGTCTCAAAATGATTAATAGTTCTTGTTTCATCCTAATGTTAGGAATATTTTATCTTAAAACCGATCAGCAAATTTAGGAAAATGGATAATATTCAGTTAGGATTTAGAAAATTGTAAAAAAAAAAAAAAAAAAAAGAGGGATATTATTGAATAAGCACAAATTCATGATAAAAACAAAAAACTTCCTTTTTAGTCTGGGAAAGATTTATAGGCCAGGAAGTGAAAAAAGGGAGATTTAACCATGTAACATACTTATATCAATTAATAGAATATCAGAAGGGATTGAGTATGACAGAGAATCTTATTTGATTGGTTTTTATCATGCAATAGTAAAATAAAGATTTTCAAACTAAGGATAAGACTTTTAACCATTGTCTTTTTTCTTCTTTTTAGAAAAATTATTTAAAGATATAAAGATTCTAAAGACAATGGATAATAAAATTTTATCCATGATTTTTTTTTTTTTTTCATGTCATGTTTTATCAATCTTTGTTATAGATTATTGAGCAGACAGGAAGTTCTGAGATCTTGATATTTTTAAGTCAAATGGGTAAAAATATCTGGGATATTTAAGTGGGTGGTACTATTAATGTTAAGGAAAAATGGATTATGGATAAATCTCAAACAAGAAGATTTAATATAAACCTTTTTGTATTGTCACCATTTGTTAGATATAGCAAAGCAGGAAGTCAGCCCAAGGCTTTGTGGGAAGACTCACATTTAGCTAATGTTTATCTTCTTCTTATCTTCTCTATGCTGAGACAACAATCCATTGAAAGGGTAACAGCCATCGGCCTTTCTCAAATTACCAATTTGTTCATCAGTTGGGTGTCACCTGAACATAGTCAAATTAAGGACAATCAACTTTTCTGGTTTGTTCTTAAACTGCAAGCTTTGAATCAAGACCCAGCAGTCATAACCACTTGGCTTTGTATCAATAATATGACTTTGAAGAAAAACAATTAAGCCTGGTCAAATCCTTGAATCTTTAGTTTGTAGCATATACTGCAGTCATAAGCCGTATGCTACATGTTTTTGTTGTAATAGAATTAAATGTATTAAGAACGTATATTAGTCATACAATGCAGTCATCATCATCATCGGTTTCTTTGGATTATTATGCAGGTTCAGAAGCATTGTCTACACTAGTAGCCTTCCTTTTAGATGACTTGCTATCTGCAAGTATGGCAGATTTCACTCCATGTCTCTATTTCCAATGATCATGGGGGGTGGAATTTGAGAGCTTCCACTCTCTACAATCTTTCTCTGCTAGCTCTCTCCAGTATCAAAATCTTTTTCCTTCTGCAACAATTGTGATGCTTTTCTTGCTGTGATAAGTTGAATTCTAGATGGACAGTTAAAATACTTTCAATACACCCACATATATACTTGAACACAAGTATACAAAATCATATATAAGCTCAGAATACGCCTAACAATTAATGAAAAGAAAAGGATAGCCTCAAGTGTGTTAAATTAACCAATAGAACAAGCTCATGTAAATGTCACCTCCCTAAGGAATGTTCGCTGTTCACATATAAATCTTGGTTTATGTGCAAATTTGACATTTATTGGGAGATTATTGAATTTATTGAACATCCAACTCTTATTATTCCTAGCAGAAAATGCTGGCACTTAAAGATGTTACATATTTTTTAGTTATCATAAAAAATGGCAAGTAGTTTTTACATGGCATATATTTTACGATTGGTTGCGGTGTCCTTTAGAATTATTTTATTTGAGACTGATAAAATCTTATTTTGCTTTGGTATTAAAAACTGTGAGCGAGTTACAGATAAAAAAAATTTGGAATAAGAACTGGATCTTTTATTTGGACTTTTGGTGTTAAGAAGGTTCTTTGATTATATGTCATTAAAATTTTGATGCATTGATCAGTGTGATTTATCTTGTCGGAAAATATGACATTTCTCAAAAGGCGATTAAATTTTAGATAATAACTTGCATTTAATTTGCATTTAATTTCTTAGTGTTTGTACACAGTACCTCTTATTGCCTTGGCCCTGTTTGGCACGTCCTAGTGCACGAGATCTGGTCAGTTCACGGTAAAAGAAGCTGGGGCATTAAATATCCTTACTCCACTCTTACACTGCAGTTGTGTGTATACGAAAATGATTATTCAAAACAGTGAACAATTTAAAAAAAACAATATTATTTTAAATAATGATTCATGATTGTGTGTTTGCTATTTAAAAATTGTTTTTGATACATTGTTTCATTGAATTCCCAAATGAATTTTGTCAGTCTGGTTTCTTTGCCTATTTCTCCATTATATTGCCTCTTTTCACTTTGAAAATATTTTATGCAATATTCATTTGAAAATATCTCTCTGTGTTGATCACTATTTATTTCTCTTGTGTCATTTACAATTCGATGATAAGAATTGTTCATCAAATTATTTTTTTTTTTTTTGGTGAAATCATGTAAGAAAAAGTTTATTTTGTTATAAGTCTGATTTTGTCTGTGATTTTCAAAATTTCAAATGTCATTAATATCTGTCCAAAGGTCTTTTAGCCATTCTTTCAGACAATCTGACTACCAGACTCTCAATTTTTAGGGTAGATAGTAGCATTTGGTTGTGTGTGATAAGGTCTTGAACTGGGTTGTTTAAAGTAGATCTTAAGCCTGATGCCCAGTGTCATAAAAAATGTGGACAAAAAATCCTAGAAATGTCACCTGATGCTGGAGATATCTTGATATCAGCAAAATTATTTCCACCAGGGCAATCAATCAATTTTACTTGTGAATTGATACTGCTTGAGGATGATAAATTTGTTCATTCATTTTATACCATAAAAGCCAGCAAGTTACATTTTAGAATCACATCAGCATTACTTCAATTAGAAAGAGTTTGTATCAGTTCTGTCATCACTTGCCTCCAGGTTCAGAGTTGTATCAGTTCTGTCATCACTTGCCTCCAGGTCCAGAGTTTTTATCAGTTCTGTCATCACTTGCCTCCAGGTTCAGAGTTTGTATCAGTTCTGTCATCACTTGCCTCCAGGTCCAGAGTTTGTATCAGTTCTGTCATCACTTGCCTCCAGGTTCAGAGTTTGTATCAGTTCTGTCATCACTTGCCTCCAGGTCCAGAGTTTGTATCATTTCTGTCATCACTTGCCTCCAGGTTCAGAGTTTTTATCAGTTCTGTCATCACTTGCCTCCAGGTTCAGAGTTTGTATCAGTTCTGTCATCACTTGCCTCCAGGTTCAGAGTTTGTATCATTTCTGTCATCACTTGCCTCCAGGTTCAGAGTTTGTATCATTTCTGTCATCACTTGCCTCCAGGTTCAGAGTTTGTATCAGTTCTGTCATCACTTGCCTCCAGGTTCAGAGTTTGTATCAGTTCTGTCAACACTTGCCTCCAGGTTCAGAGTTTGTATCAGTTCTGTCATCACTTGCCTCCAGGTTCAGAGTTTGTATCAGTTCTGTCATCACTTGGCTCCAGGTTCAGTGTTTTTATCATTTCTGCTTAACTTGCCTCCAGGTTCAGAGTTTGTATCATTTCTGTCATCACTTGCCTCCAGGTTCAGAGTTTGTATCATTTCTGTCATCACTGGCCTCCAGGTTCAGAGTTTGTATCATTTCTGTCATCACTTGCCTCCAGGTTCAGAGTTTGTATTAGTTCTGTCATCACTTGCCTCCAGGTTCAGAGTTTGTATCAGTTCTGTCATCACTTGCCTCCAGGTTCAGAGTTTGTAACATTTCTGCTTAACTTTCCTCCAGGTTCAGAGTTTGTATCATTTCTGCTTAACTTGCCTTCAGGTTCAGAGGATGTAAAATGTGCTTACAATGTTGATGTGGGTGTCATTCACTTTTTTTAATTCTTAATTTTTTATTCTTTACCGTTCTTAATGTCATGATTATTTTCATTTACTGGTAAAAGTTACTGTTTTTGACTTTTAAAAAGCTCTAATAATGATGTAAACTGAGAAATCATTATAGAATGTAAATATAAGAAGTCTTAAATTTCAAAACATTCCCAAAAAAAAAAAAAAAAAGAACCTGTTAGCATATATTTTTAGATGTTTTAATTTTTTTTTTAAAAAAAAAAGTTTAACCAACTCACTACATACACACATGCTCCCTGTAGCTTAAAATATTGTTTTTACCTCTTTAAAGTATGTATAAAAACAACTTCAAGCAGTAATTATTTAGATTAAAAACACTGTATTTACCTCTTTCACTTATGTATAAATAAAATCTCAAGCAGTAATTATCTCCCTTTAATATATTTTTTAAAATCACTGCTTCTTGTGTATGATGTATTTGTTTGGTATTTGTCATATTTATGTGATTATAGAGAGAAACCCAGCAGGCTGGCTTAAAGGGAATGGAAGATGATATCAGCTCAATGTAATATTATACATAATTATGACATGTCAGGAAAGATGAATTACACGATCTTTCTAGTAAACATGTTTTATATATATTATTCTCCGAAGTATCTCAGTTGCAATCTCAATCATTGTTTTAAGGATCTAGCTTTCTTTAAGAAAACAAATCCTCCATCAATTGGTTTCCATTATCAATAAGATGATATGACATTGGTGGTGATAATCCATACAAGCTTAGGCGTTGTACTTTCCCCGATATTGGCTTATCGGAGATGTTTTTACATAAGCTTTGTTAAGTCCTGATTTGATTTTACCGAGCTGAGAATTTTATTTTCATGTTTTTATGTGCGAGTCTAATCTGGTAGTTAAAGACAATACCTTGTTTACTTTTGTTATGCCTCTGTCATGAAAATGGCAAGGGCATATAGTGTTACTATATGTTGTCATTTCAATATTCCATCAGTCTGTCATTCTGTCATTCCATCATAATTAGTGTTCCACATTTTTTCCCCCTGTTTATTGAGATGTAAACATTTTTTTATGAGTATTTGTAATGGTGAGATGCAATTTAAATTTGAATTTCAATTCAAAAGACCTAATTTCTTGAGAGTTATGGCCTTTGGAAATTAAAAATTTGAGGAAGATGGGGTATTTCAGATTCATAGAATTTTTTAAACTGCGATAAATGGTAGTCAGACCACAGTTTAAACAATAATTGTCACATCATGGTAAATGAGTACCCGGTACAAATAAGTAATTTTACCTAAAACTCCATTTTGTTATAAGTGAGCTGAGCAGATGCAAGGGATTTTTTTTGGTAAAAAATTGGCACTTATACCACAACTAAAAATTTTTTTCTCATATCATTGTAAAAGAATACTGTGTACAGATAGACAATTTTACCCCAGAATTTGATTTCTGTTATACTTTGACTGCCCAGATTTACTAAACAGATTAATGAAAAAAATTAAGCTATCAAAGTTTATCCTCATGCCTTAGTAAGAAGTACTTTGCACAGATAGGCCATTTTACACCAGAAACTGTATTTTGTTATATGGTGGCTGACCAGATTTCATGGAATTTTAAGGTGCATTTAATCGCAATCACAGCGAAAGGGATTCATTGTCATGTCGGTTTAGAGAACATTGCTTGAAGTCGCTTAAAGATCAATAATTTTCATCTTCTGTAAGCTTTCTACTGTCCACAGAAAACAATTGCCACTGAAACGTTTTCTGTACTGAGAATTCTATTATATTTTCAATTATAAGACAATAGGAAATAAATTTATCACAATCTATGGGTTTTAAACTTGCTGATTTAGCTTGAAATTGTCTTATTTGTTCAGGTTAGGTGTTCGGTAAGAACAGAATTTTGTCTCAATATGGAAACACGAATTTTATATTCATCATGCTTCCATCAGTTTAAAGAGATTTTTTGTCTAGATTTTAAATCAATCATTCTTTTTCTATCTGTGTTAATTTAACTTAATTCCGTGAATATTTAAAAGTGTGAAATGATTTAAAAAAATGACTTTAAGACCCTTAAATTTTTTTTGGTCATTATCACAATACTGTTTTTAAGTTTGATGTTGCTGTATCCAAAATTATCCTGGATATATTTAATGGCAAGATTTTTTTTTTCTCAATTTTGATTGCACATATGACAGGTGTAGCTAGCTAAATATAAGGTACTTACTCTTCCAGGGCACAGAGTCTCACTTCCTTAATGGAAGTTTGTGTGTTTAACTTTATTTGTCAATTTTCATAAGTTTTTACTTTGCTTTTGGATTGTGATTTAAATGTGGGCCAATAAGTTTGTGTTTAATTATCTCTCTGCTTTTCTTACCTACAGTTATACCTGTATTTTATGACCAAATACAGACAGGGTTTTACATGACTTTCAAGACAGGTCTATCTCTATATAGAGGGTCTTTTAATGGACCATATAGCAAAATTTTCAGCTGTCTTAACTTCTGAAACATGTTAAAAACTAAGGTTTGTTCCCTCATTCAAAGCATTGCTTAGCTGGATTTTAATCCATTTGATTTAAAACTTTGGATTCATTATTTTTCAAAGGTTTGGCTTTGTTTGGCTTATTTTTTTTTATCTATCAACATTTTCGGCCCCTAGTGTCACTGATGATGTATGTCTGTTACACATGCAAAAGAACCTTAAAACATTGTTTTTATACAGGTGGTTTTAATATAGAGATTTTTTGTTAAAATATAAATGCAAATGGACAATAAAATGCTGGTCTGAATAGACAGGTGGTCTTTATAAAGAGGTGTTATATATATAGCAGGGTTTAATGTACATCATATCATCATGAGATTAAATATGTATTTAATATTAAATACTTAAACAAAAATTTAAAAAAAGGAAAGGTAAAAAAATAAATAGGGGAAAAATCAAATTAATTTGTTTTAGCTTGATGAATTAATTTTAGTAAATAATCCATCTTATGACATTTTAGAAAATTAAATTTTATAGTTATTGCATCACGTGCTTGCTAAAATATTGGAAGGTTATTGATAAAGTTTAAAGGAGGGGAATGATTTGAAAGAAAACTTATTTTTTAAAATGAGTTGGCTTTTATGATAATTAAAAACAGAAAATCTGGTCTTGTCATGTGTGAAATGAAATTTGTTTTGGTAAAATACAGAATTTATTTTTGAAGAGAAAAAAAAAAGATTTTAGAAAATCAAATTTGAGTAGCCGAATTGTTTCTAAAAGTTAAATTTTAAAGATTATCCACAAAAATTTAATTAAATATATTTTTGAGTGATTAGTTTTACTAAGTTGTACTAAGCTTTGCTAGTCGACTTAATTGAGTGCTCGTTTCCAGTGTGGGAGGTTAGGGTTTGCACCCTGGCCAGGTCTGATAAAAACTTAAAGATTGGTGAGACACTGCTTTTTCGCCAAGCACTCAGCATTTAGAAATAAAAATCATTGGTCCTTCAGAGAAAACCTTAAAAAACCAATGCCCTGTGTCACGGAAGCCATGACATACTAAAGAGCCTTCCCTGCACATTGCCCTTAGCACACTGCAACGTTTAAAACTTCTGCTTTAGCTGGTGATGTCTCGATATAAGTGAAATAGTCATGACTTGGACATAAGACCCCATTAAATCAATCAATCAATCAATCAATCAATCTGACCAAATGATTAGTGAAAATCCATTTTGAATATTCCTTATTTGATTGATCATGGTCAAACTGTGTTTGGCTTATTAGATTTGTGAAAAACATCATGTCCTATTTATCTGCAACTTGAATTTTCAGCATGTCTTTTCTTTTTTAAAAGCTAGGGTTTTCATATTTGGCACACATATTTTGTGTCAATTTTAGTTCATTGCTATTTCTATTGGATAACTTTTATCTAAGTATGATTTACTTTACAGGGAATAGATCTAGAACAAAGGGGGATGGTTGTGTTAACCCATCTGGAATTATGGGTACAGGAAGTAGAATAGCTTTGTAAATTTATAACGTGTCATATTTTAATGATTTATTTTGTCATTATTTCAGTGAAAAATATACAAGATTTTGTCAATGGAAAAACCTAGAATTAAATATACAGGTAAGAAAATTAATTAATTAGTCATAAAACAGTGTAGATGGGGAACGAGCAGTTGGGGCAAGGTGGGTGCAATACAGATTCAAAAATGTCAATGTAAAATGGCAAATGTAAGAATTATTTAAACTGTTAATGTAGTACCTTTTTGTTGTTTAAATTTGGGATCTAAAGCACAAGGTTTTGGATCACATTGTATTTAACTGTCTTGGTAACAATCCCACACGGACAACATGTAGACCTTATTACAAGGAAGTTTGTCAGTTCACTTACCAAAGGTCAATTCTCTTCACAAGAAACCCTAGTTTCCTCAGTCAGTCCATATCTGTCGTGAGGTGACACGGTGGCTGAGTGGTCTTAAGTGTATGTTTACGGATTACAGCATCTGTCTTGTCTGGGGTTTTGAACCAACTCAGGCATATCCTTGTGTGAGATAGTTTGTCAGTTGGCTTTCTGAAGGTGGATAGTATTATACAGGCATTCCAGATTTCTCCACCATCTCTGAAGTAACTGCCTGGTTATAAATAAAGGAATGTTGACTAGCAGGCATAAAACAATATTTCTCCACTCCACTGATAATCATGAAATATTCATGTGAAGTGATTAAAAAACATTTATACAAAAAAAAATTGTTGTTATATGTATTAAAAGAAAAAACCTATTGCTTCATCTTTATTAATTATTGAACTATAAAAGTGAAATATGTTTTTCTGTTGACAGTTAACAATGAATGACTTCAGTGTACATAGAATTATAGGAAGAGGTGGTTTTGGAGAAGTGTATGGTTGTCGTAAAGCAGACACTGGTAAAATGTAAGTACATTTAATATTTGGGTCAAGGTCAAAAAAGTTTTTAGAGAAATGTATGGCTTTCGATAATAAGACACTGATATGTAGGTTTAGTTTCTGGGCCAAGGTCACAGGATTTTGAGACCTGTATGGTTTCTGTAAAACAGAGACTGATATATTGTTAAGTACATTTAGTTTAAGTTTTTAATATTGGGTCAAGGTCAAAGGTTTTCCAGACATGTATGGCTGTTGTGAAACAGATCCATTTCAATGCCAAGGTCACAGGGTTTTAGAGAACTATACGGTAGTCTTACAGTATATACTGATAAAATATAAATCTTAATATCAGGGTCAAGGTTACAGGGTTTCTAGAGAACTATAAGGTAGTCTTAAAGTATATACTGATAAAATATAAATCTTAATATAAGGGTCAAGGTCACAGGTTTTTAGAGAACTATACTGTAGCCTTAAAGTATATACTGATAAAATAAACATTTCAATATCAGGTTCAAGGTTGCAGGGTTTTCGGAGAACTTTTGTTTCTCTAAAAGAAGATATAGATAATGCATTTTTCTAAATAAAAAAATAATGGTTCATATGATCATAAGAGTTGTCAGATTGAATAATAGAATTAACAGGGTTTGTGGTCAGTTATAAACTAGAAGAAGACATGGTGGGAAAAGTGTATGACTTATATTCCAGAAAAGCCTACAAGATGATTGGTAAAATTGTATTTTCTGTAAACTGGCTAAAAGAGAAACATGTAAATTTGATTCTTATTAAAGAGTAGAAAGATGTTTGTTATCAGCTTTATGCATCATCATCATCTGTACTTCATATCAGAAATATTAGAAATCGTGATCGAAGTAAAAGTATATTTTAAGTGCAACGGTAATATAAAGTGTTGTAATAGAGATTTAATTGGTTTCAGTTATATGCCAATCCTGTATCATTACCTATTCATCAAATTATTTTAAATAACCCACTAAAAATATTACCTAGGTTAGTATCTAAAATCGTGACTTACTCTGCTTCTTGAATTAAAATATTTCGGAAAATTATTTCATCATAAAATTGTATCACAAAAGATAGAATTCTTAGCATCGTAAAATGATTCAGCGAAAAGGGGAAAACGGGAAAAATTTCCATTCCTTACTCAGTATTTTTAGATATTTTAAGTATGAAGTTGGTTTTTGATCGTCACGAATTGATCATGTTACATATATTTTAAAATAATAATTTTTACTGAATGTAATCTTATTCAATGTTTGGAATATAAACCATCACGATAAATGTTTTGTAATATTTTAAAAAATTGTGAAGTGCTCTGTTTGTTTTTAAAAATTTGGTTAATAAAGACTTACTTTTAATAAAATGATCAGGTGCTCATAAGTCTTGTTCATTTTACTCATAATAAAATCTTCATCATTGTTGCCATGTAGAAAAACGTGAAATCTTGTATAACTTCCTTGGATTAAATGTGGGGGATTCTTTGAATATCTTGGTATGTTTTGGAGACATTACTGAATATTTTAATTTCTAAATTCAGTTTTATTATACTGCAATACAAAATCAACATTAACTAACATGATCATTTTTCATATTATATTCCAATCATCTATGCAACCATAGCAACGCTAAACACATACCTTAAAAACCCATCTAATTTACGCACCCGTGTAATTTACGCAAGGTTTTTAAGCTTAAATTTATTTTAAAAAAACTTCAACTCATGCAAAATTCGCACCCAAAATCGCTGATTTTCTATATGATCCAAGCAAGTGGTTTTCTTATATTTAAGTGTTTTGTTTCAGTTTGGTGTATTTTACCTGTTTTAATTAACTTAGATAAGATTTTATTAATTTTCATTAGAAAAAACTACAACTCTCACATTTTTTGTCGGTTTGCAAACAAAGTAGGTTATACATTGTAACAGGTCATTAGCGTATTGTTGTATGTTTTCCAAAATCACAATCACAGGTAGAATTATCAATAAAACAGACAACTACTCACACTCAAGCGTGCTGTGAATTCAGTTTAATTAACAATTAACATCAGCTAGTATGACACTTTACTCAACCAGCAGAGGGAAGAAACCGACCTTACCCTATTTGTAAAAAGAATTTTGATTGGTCAAGAGCGCCTTCTTGGCCCAAGCTATGAATTTCTGCCTATCCACCTATTCACGTCTAAAACATTGATATTTCACTCCCTCTCACACCTTCCTGCTAAATTTGAATCTCATAAGTTTCTTCAAGTCAAGATTATCCATCTCAAAACACATTTCTGTTAAGATTATGGGTATCACCATGTATGGCAAGGGTGTTCCTTCACGAACGGTGGAAAATGCAATCAAAGCACATTGTAGCCAGCTCAATGTAAGTTGGACTTCCAAACAGTAGTTAACCATTTATTGTTTATGTACATATGCTAGCTAGGTACAAGCGGACTGGAGTTAATGGCCAGTGATGTTTATCAACATATGTTACAATGGGGGAAGACAGTGCATTGGTGAAAATTGAACTTGTTTATTATATATATAGTAAGGTATTCATGGACTATTTATGTCCTTGAGCATTAAACAGACATGGTCCTCAGTTTAGTTAAATATTCATGAATCATGGTATACGCATTGGATGCACTTAAGCAACCTGAAAGTTTAGTGGACCTCAGTGGCATAATGATGCTTATGAATCACATCACCATTCACTGCCTAGGTTGGTTTTCTACAGATCTAAGTTATTCTGTTTGCTGACAGAAGGTCGGCAGTTTTCTTCAAGTGCTCTGGCTTCATCCACCATCCTAAACTGACTGCCTTGATATAATTAAAAGAAACATGACTTAAACTATAAATCCACTCTTTCTGTTCTCTAAATGAGCTGGAGCCACATTGGCCAAGTGGTCGGAAGCTTGCAATTATGGAATACAATGCTTCTCACCTGTTTGGTTGGAATCAATCTCAGACAGATCCTTGTGTGTGAAGTTTGTCAGTTTGCTTTGGTCAGTGTTTTTCTCCGGGCATTCTGGTTTCCTCCACAACTCCGTCCTCTAACTCAGAACTGACTGTCTTGATAAGGGATGAGAATCTTGACTGGGACATAAAACACTACACTCCAAACCATTGTGAGTGTGTGTTTGGACATTCATGTTTCTGATTAATTTAATATCAATTTAATATGCCACATGTGCTGAGTATTTCTCCAGACACTCTGGTTTCCTCCACCATTTTAGAACTGACATATTAGTGAAAGAATCTTGCCAGTGTGTAAAACACCATTACTCCACTGGCTCTAAATGTGCATAAATCTTCATTTATGGGTTGTAAAATCTGAGGCTCACTTTGTTAAAAACCTGTGACTGTACTTTCTGCATCTAAGTGGAGTGGAGTAATGGTTTTTAACGCCCTGGTCAAGATTTTTTCACTTATTTTGAGGCGGTCAGTTCTTGGATGGTGGAGGAAACCGGAGTACCAGGAGAAAACCACCGACCTTTGGCAAGCAAACTGACAAACTTTCTCACACTAGGATCTGTCCTGAGTGGGATTAAAAACCCAGGCAGTGAGAGGCACTGTGATCCTTAGTGCGTGCTTTAGACCACTCGGCCACCGAGGCCCCCCTTTCTGAATCTGAGGATTGTTGTGAGAAATATTCATCACTACATGCAGATGTTGATTCATTGTGATGAGTAATCACACTTTACAACATAAATCTATTCATATTTCAATTTTTTTCTTCCACACCATATTGTATTTCTGCTACAATCAATGCCACTATCAGTAAAAGATTTGTTTAAATCTTATACATGAACTAATTTCAGATTTTAACTTTGAATTTCCATGTAAAATAAAACATTCTGATTGTTTTCATTTGAATTTTAAGTATCTCATTTTAAAATGACATGTTTTCATTTGAATTTTAAGTATCTCATTTTAAAATGACATTAATAACAGGATTTAAAGATCACGGTTTCAATAACCTTTTGTATCTCCAGTGTAAAAGAGTTTCATTCTTCATGAATAGTTATCTATAAATAATATGTAGAAATCTAACCATAAGATAACGGCCATGTTCAAATCACAATCTCTAAAGGAAAGTCAAAACTTTGAAAACCGAGTGAAATGCATGGACTACTACCATGAGAGTGAGACTGGGTGCTCCAGCATGGTAAGCACCACCTGTTTTAGCTAGCTACACCTGTCGCATGATGTTCAAATAAATTCTGCAAATCACAGCTGACAGTTGTCAATTATAAATCAAACTTAATTGATTAAAGCGTAGACTAGATCTAAATTATTTTATTGTTCTAAGGCCATGACAATTGAACAATATGGTTTTCATCTGTTTGTAGGAATGCATTATTATGTGTTAAATTTTAGGGTTTGAGAGATGTTCAGTCCTCATAGATTTAAATACAAGAATTCCACAAATTTAAATGTCTCGCCTGGTTAGTTTTTGATCGAGTAGAAAATACATTACTTTACATAAACTTTCACATTTTGACACGCCGCCGCAAACAACAATGCAACAGTAACTTCTAAGTCTCGCCTTATGCCTAGGCTCGACAAAAATTAAAGGCATTGTTAAATAATTGATTGCTTAATATCTTAGCATGATACCAAGTTTTGGATAATTCAAGTCATTTTAATAAACGCATTGTTAATGCATTTTCAGCAGGATAACAGTCAGAAATTATCTTGTAAACCAATAAGTGGCATTCAGTAAGCAGTATTCTTCTTCTGATCCAACAAGACTTTTTAAAAATCATCAATTTTTTCTTGATATATAATTAAGGATTGTTAGTTTTAGGTTTAAAATGCAAAATCATGGGTGATAATTGAATCTCTGCATTTGAAAATAATAACATTTTAAAATCTACACAGTTGGGAAATTTTGAAATAACAATTTTTAAAAAAAGAAATAAAAAAAAATAAATAAAAAACTTTTTTTTTAAATGTCAAGATGATATGTGGATTTTGAGTGTCATATATTTACTGTGCCCTTTGTAGGTCTTTACTTATTTTGTTAGCTATGTGTTATTGGTATTTCTCTGTAGTATTGTTGACCTAGTATTGATTCAAAATAAATCTGTAAGTGCCTTCAGAGCAGATAATAGGATTTTCTAATTACTGTGAAAATTCCTCATTATTAATTTTGATGATAATGAATCCAGAATTTATAAATTTATATTGGTAAAAGCCAGCTACTGAAAAACTTCTTGTTTGAATTTGATTGCTGTAAAGAACAGCTTTTGTTATACCTTTTAGTGAGTGTGGAACCTTGGTGTCCATGTGGTCCAAAGCAGATTAAAGAGCCTCTCACAATCTAGGTTTAGTAAAAGCCAGCTACTGAAAAACTTCTTGTGTGAATGTGATTGCTGTAAAGAACAGCTTTTGTTATACCTTTTAGTGAGTGTGGGACCTTGGTGTCCATGTGGTCCAAAGCAGATTAAAGAGCCTCTCACAATCTGGGTTTGGTAAAAGCAAGCTACTGAAAAACTTCTTGTGTGAATTTGATTGCTGTAAAGAACAGCTTTTGTAATACCTTTTAGTGAGTGTGGGACCTTGGTGTCCATGTGGTCCAAAGCAGATTAAAAAGCCTCTCACAGTCTAGGTTTGGTAAAAGCCAGCTACTGAAAAACTTCGTGTGTGAATTTGATTGCTGTAAAGAACAGCTTTTGTAATACCTTTTAGTGAGTTTAGGACCTTGGTGTCCATGTGGTCCAAAGCAGATTAAAGAGCCTCTCACAATCTAGGTTTGGTAAAAGCCAGCTACTGAAAAACTTCTTGTGTGAATTTGATTGCTGTAAAGAACAGCTTTTGTAATACCTTTTAGTGAGTGTGGGACCTTGGTGTCCATGTGGTCAAAAGCAGATTAAAGAGCCTCTCACAGTCTAGGTTTGGTAAAGCCAGCTACTGAAAAACTTCGTGTGTGAATTTGATTGCTGTAAAGAACAGCTTTTGTAATACCTTTTAGTGAGTTTGGGACCTTGGTGTCTATGTGGTCCAAAGCAGATTAAAGAGCCTCCCACAGTCTAGGTTTGAATCTTACTCATACACTTGTTTGAGAAAGTTTTTAGTTATATGGGCACTCCAGTTTTCTCCACCATTCTAGAACTGACTAACTCAATAATGTGACAGAATCTTGACTGGGACATAAACGCCATTAATTTCACTCTATTCCATTCCAGTGTGTGTGTGTGTGTGTGTGTGTGTGTGTGTGTGTGTGTGTGTGTGTGTGTGTGTGTGTGTGCATAAGGGTGTGTGTGCATAAGGGGGGTGTGTGTGTGTGTGTGTGCATAAGGGTGTGTGTGTGTGTGTGTGTGCATAAGGGTGTGTGTGTGTGTGTGTGTGCATAAGGGTGTGTGTGTGTGTGTGTGCATAAGGGTGTGTGTGTGTGTGTGTGTGTGTGGACATTCATGTTTCTGATAAAACAAATTTAATGTGCTATGTCTTCATGCAAATTAAGGCTTTCCATCACATATCTTGTTATTTTTTCTGAATATTTAGTCAGCATTTTAATTTTTACAAATTGTTCGTGCATTCCTGTTTTTTAGCCCATGTAATTATCAACTTTTGAGGGCTGTTCGATATGTAATATGTATTGTACCAAAGCGCAAGTACACTTTTCAAGATTTCACTGATGATGATAGACTTGAATGGCTCTATTTAATACCTTTCCAACAGTATATATTCAGTACATTACATATCAAACAGCCCTCATATTTGTTGCCTAGGATATTAGAATACAAGAGAAACATTCCATCATAGAAATTGAATGCTATAGTTTCACATTGCTAAAGAGGTCTGAACTATGTAACTGTTTGATGAAAACTCAGGCACCCTACCAAGGCGCTATCTATAACCCCATTAATTATGTCTGAGCAAAATAAAATATGAATAACACACACACACACACACACACACACACACACACACACACGTGTCTATTCAGGAAAAATCAATTCGGCTCAAATGACAAATGACAGAAAAAAAGCTATGATCCCACAAAGGAATTATAGGGTGTGAACAAGAACACAAGTGAATAATCTAGGCCCTAAAAATGATCGATTAATTATACAGAAATCGTTGTTGCTAAAGTTGAAACTTGGTTTAATTGACAAAGACAAGATGTCTTATTTGTGCAGCCACATACTTTATCTTCAGTATAAAACCCAGTATTTATCAAGTATTGAATCGATAAATAAATCTGGTTTTTTTGGCTGTTTTAGAGATTATGCTCGAGAACGAATCAAATTGTAAATAAAACCAATAGAAATAAAGATGACAGGTCAGTTGTGTCTGTCTGCTTGCTATAATTCACGCTATATATGTAAATAGTGAAAAAAAAAACAAGTCTTTACAATGTTTCAAGACAAGGGCAACGTAAATCATTTAAAATGTCACATGACAATTGTTAAATATGATTACTTGGTGCATTTAGACATCATATCAATATCTTGATTTATTTTCGCATTGTTAGCCAATCATCTTTTAAGAATATTTTCCACAGAAATGACAGAGTTTTAAAAGAATTCTGAGTCATTTGATTTAATGCACATCCTACATACAAGTTACGTCGTAATTTTTTTTTTTGAAATTTTTAAAAATGATGTTTTTATTGTGACATTCAGTGGCAAAATCAATTCTCTCTCTCTCTCTCTCTCTCTCTCTCTCTCTCTCTCTCTCTCTCTCTCTCTCTCTCTCTCTCTCTCTCTCTCTCTCTCTCTCTCTCTCTCTCTCTCTCTCTCTCTCTCTCTCTCTCTCTGGGGATGGTGTTTGGGGGATAATGGTTTAGTTGTAGGACTTTTGTCTTCAAACTTTGGTTGCCTGTTTGCTTTTTTCAACATTCAAAAGATTTTTTGAGAATGGCATTAAATAATTTAAATGTTTTATGCCTCATTTTCTATTAATGTTGATTGAAGCAGTAAATTCTGGGATGATGGAATTAACTAAAATACCAGAAGAAAAATTACCAAACTCCAGCAAGCGAGCATGTGATCTGTTCAACTGCAATTAAAGCTAGCACTTTTAGAATTTGAGGTCAGAGAGGTCCTTGATCTTTCCATAGACCTTTACCAACTGACTCCATTATAATTTTATGAGAATTTTTAATCAAGGAAGTTGGATAATGTACCAGTTTTTGTCGAGCCTGGCACTGCCATAAGGCGAAACTTAGGTGTTACTTTTCCAGTGTCGTAGGCGGTGGCGATGACGTGACAAATGTGAAAGTTTATGTTAAAATAATGTATTTTCTACTCGATCAAAAACTAACGAAGTGAGACATTTAAATCTGTGGAATTTTTGTCTTTAGAGTAACCTCCAGTGTGCAGTTGTTCATCTCTGCCATTTTTTATCACATGGGCTTTATTATTTTATGATTAATAAATAAATTTACCAAAAAAAAAAAAAAGAAAGAAAGAAAGAAAGATCATTTTAGTATAAATAAATGAAAAACAAACAGTGATTATAAACAGGGTTTTGAAATTTTATTGTTGCCCTTTGCTGGATTCATTACTTCCATCTTTTAACAATTTTGGAAATCCGTGATATACTGGATTCATTACTTCCGTCTTTTTAACAATTTTGGAAATCCATGATATACCAACTAACCTTCACATTTACTGGAAGCACAATTTTAGACATGCATGACTGTTCAACACCAATATCAATTACCAACATTATTTAGAATTAATATCATCAGTTCTAATGCCCTGATAAAGATTACAATTAAGAGGCTTTGTAAGAATCTTAAGCTTAAATGAAGATTAGTAATACAGCTTTTAATCTAATAAATGTGGTGATATTGAAGTTATATCACATAATTAATGAGAAGATAATTTGATAAAAAAGACTTATTATACCAAAAATTGTCATGCAATCGAAAGTGATTACATTGAGCAACTTATTTTTCCAGAAATTGTCTCGAAATTAAAAATGATTATATAAAGCAATCCTCAGTACTTTATATCTTTGTTTTAGCAAAGATATTTCTGCTTTTGCATTTTATTTTTATTGTTGTTATTATTATTATTATCATTATTATTATTATTATTATTATTATTGATTTTTTTAAAATTACGTATTCATTATTATTATTTACTTACTTATTTTAATTTATCTTTATTTATTTATTTATTTATTTTATTATTATTATTATTATTATCATTATTTGTGTTAATACTTTAGTGGGGTGGGGGGTGGTTGGGTTAGAGATATACATGAAATAGAATTTATTCGAAGCAAAAAAAACCCAGGTATTTCACCTACTACAGTGAATGACATTTAATTAAATATGAAGTGAGTAATTGGAGTTAAAATACTTGAGTAATTGATTTAAAAAGTAATTTAATGAATCATTGGTTACGCCAGAAAATGCCATGCAACATGGAATGATTTAATTATTTGATCTTCAGATTCTTGTCTAAATAATGAAGTGATTTTGATGATTATTAAACAGTACTGAAGATAAGATGACAGCTTTAATTTCCTCTTACCTAAAGTCCATTGCTGTAGATGTTGTGTAATCTAATAACTAATGAGGTAAAATAGAGAAAAAGTGTAATTGTCTCTTTTACTGACTTGGGGAGGCAGTTAATTCTGAAATGTTCGAGAAAACAGAAGTGCTTGGAAAAATAATTTACCGGAGTCATATAAAGTACATGTTTATTACTTATTGTAGGTCTCTCAGTTTTCTCAGTTCCCTCAGTGCTTTGGTACTAACCACATCTTATTTTAAGAAAGTGTTCCAGTTCACTCACTAAAGTGGGTTGGTTTTTTAAGGGCCGTAGTTTTCTCGACCATCTTAGAATTTCCTTTCCGTATTGTAATGTTGTAAATACTGTTTGTATTAAGAACATAGTATGATACCTTTTGTTGGCTTAGAAATGGTTGATCTATGATTGTATGCAGTGGTTTTGTTTGCCTAAAATTACTACAGAATAAAGGTAGTTTCCCCTTGAGAAGTAAGACTAAAATTTCCCAATTTAACAACTTAAATTCCCCAAAAGGCAACAGTGACACACAATCAAATAGTTTAAGTTAAATGCGGTTATCCAAAACTGTTCTGACAGACAAAAAATGTTAGATATTGTCACAATATAAAATCTTTACAATGAATTTCAAAATTCTGAGCGTAATATGTGACATAAAAAGGGTCCAAATTTTCCCAATCTGAAAGGTAGAAGGTAGTTTTTAAAAATCATAGCAAAATTACTGGTACGTCTACACATATTCAGTAAAGTTGGTTGAAGCTAGATGGTGTGTATGTCATTTCAAAAGACATGCTACCACCTTCATATAGGTGAAAGAAGTATGACGCTGGAGTCAGACACCATTACTCAAATCTCCAACCACCTTCATATAGGTGAAAGAAGTATGACGCTGGAGTCAGACACCATTACTCAAATCTCCAACCACCTTCATATAGGTGAAAGAAGTATGATGCTGGAGTCAGACACCATTACTCAAATCTCCAACCACCTTCATATAGGCGAAAGAAGTATGATGCTGGAGTCAGACACCATTACTCAAATCTCCAACCACCTTCATATAGGTGAAAGAAGTATGACGCTGGGGTCAGACACCATTACTCAAATCTACAACCACCTTCATATAGGTGAAAGACGTATGACGCTGGAGTCAGACACCATTACTCAAATCTCCAACCACCTTCATATATGTGAAAGAAGTATGATGCTGGGGTCAGACACCATTACTCAAATCTCCAACCACCTTCATATAGGTGAAAGAAGTATGATGCTGGAGTCAGACACCATTACTCAAATCTCCAACCACCTTCATATATGTGAAAGAAGTATGATGCTGGGGTCAGACACCATTACTCAAATCTCCAACCACCTTCATATATGTGAAACAAGTATGATGCTGGAGTCAGACACCATTACTCAAATCTCCAACCACCTTCATATATGTGAAAGAAGTATGAAGCTGGGGTCAGACACCATTACTCAAATCTCCAACCACCTTCATATAGGTGAAAGAAGTATGACGCTGGAGTCAGACACCATTACTCAAATCTCCAACCACCTTCATATAGGTGAAAGAAGTATGATGCTGGGGTCAGACACCATTACTCAAATCTCCAACCACCTTCATATAGGTGAAACAAGTATGATGCTGGAGTCAGACACCATTACTCAAATCTCCAACCACCTTCATATAGGTGAAAGAAGTATGATGCTGGGGTCAGACACCATTACTCAAATTTCCACTCCTTTTGGTTAAACGTAACAAAATATATTTTCTGGTTCAATCAGAGGAAAAATTTAGAGATGAATGAGTAGCAATTAAATTTTGATTGCATTTTTGCATTGTGTGACTGTTCTTCTAGCTTATATATACAGCATCAGCTCTAAATAGTCAGAAGGTTGTGGGCTCAAACTCCCTTGGTTCAGACATTAATCTTTTAATATTTAAGATCTGGTAGTAACATTTGAAATATAATTTGATGAATCAAAATATTCTACTCTCAAGATGGTTATATAGATTTGATAATTTTAAAATTTACATGTGTATGTTGAGTTATTTAATTGAAGATTTCAATTTTAAGCTTCATATTTTAATAACTCCTTGCCAATAATCTTAAACAGGTGCTCCTGAGTTTGAAACTGTTTGATTTATATAAATTATGTAACAATCTGCAGTCTATTTCCTGGTCCTAAATGGTTCCTGGTGTGTTTCAAGATTGATTGATTGATTGATTTATTTATTTATTTATTTATTTATTTTTTTATTTATTTATTTATTTCCTACCACTTTACAAAGGTTACTTGTCTTTTAATGACTGTTTAAAGTTATTTCATCAATGTTTTGGGAACAGTCAAAAGTAAGGTCCTGAGGTATTGGGAATGGTTTGTGGAACTCCTTCCTGAGGTCTTCAACCCACTTGGTGAAGGTTGATAGGTTTTCCTCAAGGGTATTCTCATTTCCTGGTTTTGATTAAAACAATCTTGACTGGAATTCGATACATCTTAAATCATTTACCTTTCAGTATATTATCATCAACTTTGAGCTAAATGCTTTTTCCCCAATATATATTTGCTTTTCCGCCAATATATATTAAATTGATTTTTTTTAAACTGACTTAGAAATAAACTATGAAATTTGCAATAAAAACGTGCTTTTATCAACTTTTATTATATATTTATTTCTTCATTCCAATATTTTTAAAAAGTGCCTCAGTTTCATAAAACGATTGATTTTCATTTTTATGATTGTCTAGGGAATAACTCTAACATATAATCGATGAACAATATTTGGAACATTTTGCAATCTCATCAATTTTATATTGCATGTTGTTTGTTACAGTGGATGCTTGTGGGCATTGCGTTTTAAGTTTGTTTTAAATGCTTTTAGCAGAATTTTCTTAACAAAATACATACATAATGTGACTTTTAAGTTTTCGTGACACATTAAAATCTGGCCAGGTTGCAAATGTGGCTTACAGTATGGTGAATATCAAGTTGACAGGGTAGGTGGGCGGTTTTAAATGAGTCTCTATTTTTAGAAAACAACATTTCTTCCAGTTTTTCAACCAAAACCTCAACTTTTGTCACTCTCTGATTCTACACAAGTGAAATAACCTTGACCTTTGACATACATCATGGCTTCATTCAGTCAAGTAACCATCTTATCTTATTTATAGATTTTAATGAATTTCAGTCTGTAAAAACTTCATCTACTGTCTCATTGTTCAGGGATGACATCAGTTTGAGAAATTATTTGGAGCCTGTTGGCCCAGAGCCATCCAATTTTCATCCAAGCCAGAACATCTGTATTTGATAGTCTGGATGCCTATTGACTTTTCTATAAGCTACAAATTTTCATTAATCAACAGAACAGCTTGCTGATTTTATTAACAAGAAAATCGACTTTTTAAATGCACCAAAATTTGTTGTGCGAAGAAGTTATTTGTAATCTTAAACACGCTGATAAATGAAAAATAAAACGAGTTACATTTGCACACACTGGTATACCTTATTGATATGTTTTGTAGTGGGATATATATATCCTTTAGGTTATTCAAATTGTTTCTCATTTAAAATTGTTCTAAAATTTCCACAGTAAATATATAACACAAATACCTGTTAAAGTTTGATGTGCCATATGTGCACATTTCGGAAAATCAATCCTCAACAGTGACACTAGGGGCGAAAAAGCTTGATAGACAAAAAACATAACAGTTGAGAATTAATAAATCTAAAGTTCCAAATTATTTGAATACAAATCCGGCTAAGGAATGCTTTGCATTGCAGACCTTAGTTTTAAATAAATATAAAAAATGAAGATGGCTAAATTGTATATTTTCTGACAGCACAAAGTACTGCCTACTGAGTTATGGATACTCTCTTTCTATAAGTAATAAATAATGGTTTGATACACCTGCTGAATTTGGATGACATGGCTTTATGCAGAAAGGCACTTTCATGAATAGTAAATGGTTAATGATGAATTTGGATGATATGACTCTATTCAGAAAGGCACTTTCATGAATAGTAAATGGTTTATGATGAACAATTCTTGTTTAAAACCTGTTTTTATTTAAGATTTTATTTTATAATTTGTTTTAGGTATGCAATGAAGTGTTTAGATAAAAAACGAATTAAGATGAAGCAAGGAGAAACTTTAGCTTTAAATGAAAGGATAATGTTGTCGTTAGTTAGTACAGGGGTGAGTTACCATTTATATCATGTTTTACCCACAATACCCTTCACTAAAGCTTCAGTTGAATCAAGGAGAAGCTTAAGCATTAAATGGATTGAGAATTTTGTCACTTCTAACTTCAGTGGTGAGACACACTTTTATCATATTTTTACCTTACATGCCCTTTACTAGGAGCCTTTAAAAGCTCATCTTAAAATGTACATCCTGGTTTTCTCTGTGAGACTTGTAGAGTTGCCCCAAGTTGAAAAGATGGAGATCTTGACAAGATTGGGAGATTTTGTGTAACTAGCAGCAGGCAAATCTCTCTATAACTGATTGTATTCTTGGTGTTTAATTCTATTTACTTTTTTTTTTCTTCTTCTTCTTCTCTCAATGTTCATGTCAAAGTCACCTATGTAGTTGGCTACTTGACTACTGTGTGACAAAAAGGCGAAATGAAATCTAAATTTGTTATTTTACCCAGTCTCTCTCTCTCTCTCTCTCTCTCTCTCTCTCTCTCTCTCTCTCTCTCTCTCTCTCTCTCTCTCTCCATATTTCAGGGATATATTAAAATGAATAATTATGTTGACATAGCATTATAGGGATCAGGCATGTATTGAATTGAAATTTTAATGATGTTAAACATAACATGATGGGGAGTAAATTGTATCAGGCATGTATTAAATTCAAATTTCAGTCACGTTTAAAATAATATTATGGGGAGGTAAATGTATCAGGCATGTATTGAAATTATGTCCAACATGGGGAGTAAAATGTATCAGCAGGTATTAAAGTGCGATGATAATCAAACAATGAGACATGATTTTTCCATTTTTCTCTTGAATTTAAGTATTATTTGAGAGTACAAACACAGAACTACTTAGATAAATGTAACAAACAATGACTGGAAGAATTTATACAAAACATTTTGTACTAGAGTGGAGTTTGAGTGGAGTAATGGTGTTTTTAAGCCCAAGTCAAGATTCTTTTAGTTATGTCAAAGTTGTCTGTTCAGTGGTTTTGGAGAAAACTCCCTTCCCTCCCCTCCCCCCCCCCCCCCCCCCCCCCATTGTGATCTGTAACCCCATGCTTTAAACCACATAGCCCCTTGTACATGTGTTTGACTAAAGATGAAACATGTTGAGGACTATCTGTCATGTCTCTTTGATTAAACTCTGTTACAAAGAAAGGGCAATTAGAGAGTAATGTTGTGTGTGATCTGAACTATTAAAGAAGGTTTTTTATGTTCTCATATTTGGCTTATAAATGGTATAAAGCTTAATTAAATGGAAGAGAAATTACAGTTAATGTCATTAAAGCTCTCTGGCTCTACCATGGCTGTGATTATTGATACGGTTAGGCTATAGAAATAAATTAAAGTTACGCAGCTTTAAAGTGATAGATGAAGCTATAAGCTTACATTATTGCTAACTTCATTTATGTAAATGAGCTAGATCCAGTCGCATGAAGTCACATCCTCTGACCAGCAGTTTTACATTTAGAAAACACACATTGATGGTTTGTTTCTTAAATCAAATGACAAATTGTCTGGTGAATTTTATTTACATGATGGGACTTATCAGCATACATTGTGACATTTCTCGTAAATTATTTTTTTCTGGTGTACAGTCCTTATCCACAAAGCATTATTGGTATCTAGTGATATGCTGGCCTGGGGACTCCATTTTTAATGCATGGCAATTTCAAATTGTTTTTTGTCATATAAAATTTGCAGACTTCAGTTGGTCACATGATAATACAATACCTATAGCTTATGTTTTGTATTTGTTACACATTCCTCTTTACTCGATATGATATCAAATTGTTGAATATAAAAGTGAATGTAAATTGAGAAATTTTTTGAGTTAATGTAAATTGAGAATTTTTTTGAGTTAATGTAAATTGAGAAATTTTTTGAGTTAATGTAAATTGAGAAATTGTTTATGTAAATTGAGAAATTTTTTGAGTTTATGTAAATTGAGAATTTTTTTGAGTTTATGTAAATTTAGACATTTTTTGAGTTGATGTAAATTGAGAAATTTTTTGAGTTGATGTAAATTAAGACATTTTTTTAAATTCATGTAAATTGAGACATTTTTTGAGTTTATGTAAATTGAGAATTTTTTTAGTTTATGTAAATTGAGACATTTTTTGAGTTTATGTAAATTGAGGCATTTTTTGAGTTTATATTCATTGTATTTTGTGCAAGTAACAAGATGCGAAAAATAAATTTTTAGGAATATTTTAATTTGATACATTTCATTTCCATTTGTACTGATCATCATCCAACGATATGAATATAAAAGTATGCAAATACTAACTGTATCTCCAATGATTATACTCACAAGTGTAGATACTATCTCAGTAGCTCAGTGACAGAGCATCCACCTTGAGAGTAGAAGGTTGTAGGTTCAAACACTGGCTAAGTCATACTTAAAACTTTAAAATTTGAGATACTGTTTTTTTGCCTGGCACTTAGAATTAAGAAGACAAAGTTTGGACTGGTACACCAGGTGCCGGGATATCGGACTGGGGAGTGGTATGCTTAAGTGGCTAAAGTCCATGGCAGACCATAATACACATTTGCACATCTTGCACATACGCTGACCTGTTCTTAGATTAATTCATTAAGATCAGAAACCTTGCTCTCATCACAAATAGCTCAAAAAATAAAATCACTGCTGCGAAAATCACTGCTGCAAAGTTAAACATCATTACAACAACAACATCATTAGTATATCTATATCTTTGGCAATTGTTTTTGAACTGGTTCATTTTTATGCCAAATGGTTTTGTTTGGGAATAAGTTATGACATCTGATTACAATTAACACTTGTTTTCAATAGCTACCATTTAAATTAATTCATTTGTGGTTGTATTGGAGATGCTGTTTAAAATTATTTGGTGAATTTCACAACTTGCACCTTAAGCATTGTTTTTCAAGTGTTGGGTGTGATGAAAAGAGTTGCTAACATTTCATATTGATGACTTATAATTATCATTTAAAATGGAGCTAAAAGGGGAATTCAACTTTTTGAATTGCACAGTGATTTATAAATGTTGTTATTGCTCTGAAAAATTGTGGAAATTTTGTTTTTGGCTTTTGAAGGGAGGGGGTATTTCAAATTGGTTATAGAAAACAACCCTGTGTTTAACCAATCAAACAGCATGGCTCACAGAGGGGAAAACAACATGACACACAGGGGAAGTGGAATTCCTTGGAAGTGTATTATGACTTGGATTCTAATATGATTGCGTTTTAGAGAAAATTACCTCTTTATATATTGTCATTGTTTCAAGCAGTGACTGTGACAGCTAGACTTTATTGATTGAAGTGTGATGATAGGATCGTTGTGATGATTACAACTGTGTTTCTGGCATTTCCCTTGACAATACAGAATTTTAAAATTATCGAGCATTCTTGTCAAGAACCTTGGTCAACAATCTTATCCTTCAGCAAAAAAAAAAATCCAAATATAATTGAAAAAAAGAAACACAAACACACACACACACACACACACACACACACATGTATTATATAATTAAAATGCAGTAACAGCCCACTATTCAAAAACAGTCTCCCGTTATACTTTTAGAATAGTTTGAAATTGCATGGTGTTAGTGATAAATAAATGATGAATTTTTGTTTAGTTTTTACTCCATTTTTGCAGATCAAGTTTCTTTATTGTGAGCTGGATTTGCGGAAGAAACTTTACACCAAAATCCATTAGTATTTAATTGTTCTTTTATAATTCACATCATGTTTTATATAACTGGATTCGTTGACATAATGTACAGTCTTTCTCAACATGAACACAAAGTTATGTTACAATATGCATATACATATTGTTTGTTTGTTTTGCAGCCATCTTTGACTTTTTCTAAATCTTATCTTTCATTTAAACAAGGGTTTTTATATTATCTAAACTGGATCATAGAATCTGTTTGGTTTAGATAGAAAGTGATCAGGATTATTTAAAAAACAATATTAACATTTTGTCTTGTTCCATAAATTGGGTCAGTGTAGACAAGTTTATTTGCCTCAGTAAATTGGGTCAGTTTAGATGAAGTTTTTTAGCTCACCTGGCAGAAAGGTCATGTGAGCTTATGGAATGGCGCGGCGTGTGTATGTGCATGCGTGCATGTGTGCGTGCGTGTGTGCGTCGTTAACACCTATTTTCGACTTCTCCTCCAAAACTGCTGGACAGATTTCAATGATACTTGGTCAGAAGCATAAATGGGCCGGTGCAATTCAGATTTGTTCATGGCATTGCCATGGCTACCAAAACTAGGTCAAGGTGACCTAGGGGTCCAAAAATCTTAAAAATTCTTCTTCTCTAAAACCGATGATGAGAGAAAAAATCTGATGTGATATTTGGCTTCTCTAGGGTCTTAAGCCTATAGTTTGTTCATTTCGTGAAATTTGGTTGAAAAATGGGTTACGCGTTTTTGCGTTTAATTTTAAAAATTTCGTAAAATGGCTTCAAATTGTTATAACTTGAGTATTTGAACAGATATTGACATGGGGTTTTCAGTTTTGACTTTTTCTTGAAATGACCTTTAAAATAGGGTCAAGGTCACAAATCAAGGTCATGACCTAATTTGTGATTTATGCAGTTTTAGGCAATTTTCTTGCAAATTTTAAGAGATATATGAATTCAAAACATTGTTAAAATGTTCCCAATGACAAAATTGAAAAAGGTACCAAGTTTTGTAACTATATGATAATCCATGTATGAGTTGTTGCCCCTGAAATTTTATTTTTGGCTTATGAATACTAAAATTGTGCAATAGCTTGAAAACTTTAAGCTTTTTGTATAGGCATGTATATAAGAATATTGTAGGTTCATTTAGATATATGGTTCAAGGTCATATGTTGAAAGGTCAAGTTCATAGCTGCATACATGTACAGAAATTGTGAATTATCTTGAAAACTGTTAACTTTTTGTATAGGCATGTATATTAGAATATTGTAGGTATTGACATGACAATCATTTTGATATATGGTTCAAGGTCATATGTGAAAGGTCAAGGTCACAGCTGCAAAAGAATACTTAAATTGCTAATTATCTTGAAAACTATTAACTTTTTGTATAGGCATGTATATTAGAATATTGTAGGTATTGCAACAATGATCATTTTAATATATGATACAAGGTCATATGTTGAAAGGTCAAGGTCACAGCTGCAAAAGAAGACTTAAATTGCTAATTATCTTGAAAACTATTAACTTTTTGTATAGGCATGTATATTAGAATATTGTAGGTATTGCAACAGTGATCATTTTAATATATGATACAAGGTCATATGTTGAAAGGTCAAGGTCACAGCTGCAAAAGAAGAGTTAAATTGCTAATTATTTTGAAAACTATTAACTTTTTGTATAGGAATATATATTAGAATATTGTAGGTATTGCGACACCAATCATTTTGATATATGGTACAAGGTCATATGTTGAAAGGTCAAGGTCACAGTTGCCAAAGGAGACTTAAATTGCTAATTATCTTGAAAACTATAAACATTTTGTACAAGCATGTTTATTAGAATATTGTACGTATTGATATTAAGACCATTTTGATACAAGGTTCAAGTTCACATGTTCAAAGGTCAAAATCATGGCTGCTTAACTATATGGTTAATGATTTGGAAATTATCTATTATACTATAGTTAAATGGTGCATATGAGCTATTATAAATGAAATGTGACTAGACATTTCTGATTAATTATTGCAGGATTTTCCAAACTTGAGGAATTTTGTGAACTTTTTGTATTTTAGTTCTTTGTAAGTTTTTGGATATTTCCTCAGGTGAGCGTTAAGGCCCATGGGCCTCTTGTTTTTGTCTCAGTAAAGTGGGTCAGTTTAGATGAGTTATTTTATCTCAGTAAATTGGGTCAATTAGATGAGTTATTTTGTTTCAGTAAAGTGGGTCAGTTTAGATGAATTATCTGTCTTTTATACATACTTTACTATATGATCTGCCTTTACAGCTTGAATGTTCTGGTTGTAGGTTCATAATCATTTGCTCAGTTGATTGTACACTTAACTTGAATCAGGAAATATTTTAATGTCATTTTCATATGACATTATACAATTAAAATTGAATAGCTTATATTATATAATTTGATTGTTAAGTTTAGGTTATTTTAACAAAACAAAAATTTGTTTCATATAACTTAAAATTTTCAAAATATTAATGAGAGAAAAATGGGAATTTTTGATTGGAGTGATGGACACTCTATTGAGTGAATGATTGTGAAACTTGGGTCTGTTTTACAGTCAGTCTTGTAGGGAGAGTTGTTTTTTTTTTTTTTTGCTCTGTCCATTTCTTTGTATTTTGGGAAGTTAGGGAGTCAAATAGTTCCATTTCAATTTTATCTTCCACAGGAAGTCCTTATGTGTATTTAAACCAAAGCAAACTTTCAAAGAATCATTTAGGTTTAATATCTAGTTTGTTTCTAAAAATTTGAAGCTGTAGAATGCAAGTTTTACCTCAAAATGCAGCAATGTTGATAACCTCAAGGTTATGGACATTTTGTTTATAACTCACAAGGTCAAGGTCACATGTCCTTCATCATGTGTGACAGTTTATTTAGTGTTTCCAGGTTGAATATGTAACTTTAGTTCAACTTTTTAATTGAAAATAGTCTTTAATTGCATCATTAAGAACAATGAAAATAACTGCATGACTGTTTTGTCTAAGCATTTGAGGTAACCCCCCCTCCCCCCCTCCCAAAAAAAAAAAAAGAAACAAAAAAAAAGAAAAAAAAGTTAAATGAACATGACCTACTTATCATAAGTCTTGCCTGCAAAGCACTGCTTTTAACCAAAATTTTTGAAATAGTATTCACAACAATCATGATGGTAATGACCCAAAACAATGGTCACATGATTGCTGTCTTACATGTTGTAAAAAATAAAAACAAAAAAAGCAGTTAAGATTAATTTTAAATTTGATTTTATACCTTACATTTTCTTTTACAATTTACAGGACAAATTTGAACATCCTTCAACTGTAGCATTTAAAATAACGGTAATTATTATCAATCACTTGTATGGTTCAAAGTTCAGTTTTATGGTTGCCATGGTTGCCGTTGTGATTGGTGATTGGTATATCAGATACTGTGAAAACATTTTAAGAACTTTGGCACCCCAATTTGTAAAGGTTAATTAAAGAAATAAATTAGCTTATGACCTTTTTTGGTATAGGACAGCTGATCACCATAGAAACTGGGAAAAACATTTCAGGAACAATGGAGTACTCCATTATGTGGAATCACTAGTTGTTAAGGTGTTTTAAAATTTGTGTTCAAGTGGCGCAGTGGTTAGCGCTTCCGCCTATCACCAATGCAACCGGGGTTCGATTCCCAGCGTCGTATGTGATAAGGTATGAGGTCACCTGCTTGAGCATGTGGGTTTTCTCCGGGTTCTCCAGTTTTCCTCCCACAATAAGACTTCATGCACGCTACAATTCGGGCCAACGAGCTAGATTAATATAAGTTGCACAACTTGTTTCTAAATCGTTGTAAAAGAAATAAAGTTTAAAATTAAAATTTGTCTTTTGATAGTCAGTAACTGTCCAGAGTCAGAAGTTTTATAATCAATGTTTATTTATTTTGTTTTTAGTAATTGCGGTATTTTTATTTATTTATTTATCTATCTATATTTATTTGATTTTTATTTTAATTTTTTTCTTTAGCTTTTTTTTTTTTTTAAATTATTAGATTATTAAAATTTATTAATTATTATTGTTTTATTATTATTATTTATTTTTTTTCTTAAAGTTCACATTCTTGCTTGCATTGACTTGTGCCAAGTACAACTGTACTATTTTTTCAGGCTGATATTACATTATTTCATTATGAAAGTTGAGATACGTTTGCTGTATGATAATCAGCTGGTCTGTAGCAACAAAGGTTCGGTCATAGTATCAGGCTTTGTACTATATATTGGGAATTTTTCGCATTCATTTTATATTCTTGAAAATTGTCTGTAGTAACAAGAAACTTTTTTAATATTTTGTTAATATTATTCACTTGCATTTAACAGACTTTCATCCATTGATGCTTGAAAAGTATGCAGATATGGTTAAATGACAATAATCACAAAAATAAAATGATGCGAAAGTACAGTAACTTTTTTGAGCAGGTTTTTATAATGTGGGACTTGGATTTTTAAAAAAAAAAAAGAAAAAAAGAAAAAAGTATTATTGGGTTATGTGTTTCTTTACAATCCACAAAATGGGAGAAACCCAAATATTTTAAAAGCTTTCACAGTATTTTGTAATTTGTATTTTTATTGAAAAGTAATTAACAGTTTGTAGATTATGTGTTTCTTGGATATATATGTCCATATTGCACAAAAATTAATGTTCTATTTATTTTGACATTCTAGCATGTGATTTTGCACTATAAAAGAAATATTTAATAAATTGTGTAAATCCTCCACCTCCCCCTGGACAGGTAAGTATATAAAAAAAAATTAAGTATGTCAACCTTTGTAAGTTCCAGTTCCAAGCATCTTCTGATTCTAATTGCTAAAGCTGCATTTCTGTGTTAACAGAAACTTACTGCAAAGCATATTGTCGACAGGTAGACAGTGATGGAGACCATGGTTATTTTCTTTCGTTAGTAGTTATCAGAATATCTGAAATCTATATATATACTTATATAGACCCCTTTGCTGGTAATGTATTTTGTAGCTAAAAATCTTTAAGTAATGAATAACTCGTAAGTACCATCTTTCTTTATCATATTGTTGTGTAAATTAGAGTTAGTTGCTTGAATAGGGCAGAAAAAAAGTGGCAAGAATGTTTTTCATTTTGTGATTACAGCCTTCAGAGATACAAAATGTTTAGTTTTTTGTTAGTATTGATATATAAATCAATATAACATTTATATATTAATTGGGGATTTGATCGTGGTCGTTTCTCCGGCAGTTCAAACAGTCATAAGGGTATATATTAGATATTTTGCACCGTATTGAAAGGTGGATAAGTAAACACATCTGAGATATTGATAAAAAAAAGTATATGGTTGGTGTCTATGTCGGATGATGATATTGGAGTACGGCTCGATGACATACTAACATTATTTGTTTTGTGACAAAAATCAATCTTTTTTACTCATTACTTCCAGTTGTTATAAGAATATTTCACAATAACAGCAAACATGATATATAAGACTTCGCTACGAGGGTTATCTCACATCATCATTAGACCTTTTGACCGATTGAGTTTTTTTATCATGCATATTGAATTGTTTTGTGGAACATTGCTTGTTACATGCATAGATATTATTTTTATTATGTTTGTTCTTTATTGTTTTACATGACATCAACAATACTCTATTTTAGCTTTTTCTGATGAGACACAGTTTTAATTATCTGAAAGATCAATTGCATACTAGTTGTGTTTATGTCATATTTCAGTTTATGGTAATGTTTCTGTTCTCGACCACTTTGTTGCAGACCACTTGGTCACTTAGAAGTGGTACTGCATCAACCAGTAAGAGTCCATGACATTGATGACAAAACCACTTTGGTGATACCTTGGGTTTGATGCTAACTCTTATACCTCTTGGCCATATAGATACTTTTAAAAAAACCTTTATTTCTCAGGAGCTCATTGATATAGCATCTATCTTGAAGGTCAAGTGTTCAAACTCCATCCAGGTCATACAAAAGACTTACATATTTGAGATACTGTTTCTGTGTCTGGCACTTGGTGTTAAGGGGATAGAGTATCAACTGGTTCACCTAATATCAGGATAATAGGACTGGGAGAGTGGTATATTATGGTGTACTGAATTAATGAGCTAGCACCTAAACAAAGTTTTGTGCTACTACAAGGCAGACCATAATACACATTTACACATCTCAAGCAGTGATTTTTTTTTTTTTTTTTTTTTTTTTTTTGGGCTTAGTTTGGGGCCGAAATTGGGCCCCATTCCCAATCACAAAAACACTAGAAATTTCCCAAATTTGGACCACAAATTCCCAACCATATTGAAAGTTTTATTTTTTGGTATCTGGATTAGTGACTAAAAATAGTTACAAATAAAATTTCCCACTTGTGATTGCAAACAAAGTCAAAAATATCATTTACAGATTCAAAAAATATGATGCCAAAAAAAATCTTGCTGAAAATTAATCAAATTTATTGTCCTGAAAGAGAAAATAAATACATTATGATTTTAAATGTGATTTGTATTTTAGTATAATTTATTATGTCATACACATTTTTATTTATTTATTTAATTATTTATTTATTTTTTTTTTTTAAAGGGTGTGACATTTGCATCATAAAAATTTCCCAGTTTGTCTCAAAATGATGCGAAAATTCCCAATTGCACAGGCCCTGGCCCCATTCCCAAAAATGGTAAAAAAAAAAAAAAAAACACTGTCATGCATACAAGAACTGGTTCTTAAATCAATCTTCAAGAGATAAATAACTCTTCTCTTGCTGCAAAACAATAACTTCTATCTCTCATATTATCATTTTTGGTCAACCAATGTCAAGGCTTCTTATCACATAAGTTTGTGTTCAGTTTCCTTTTGTGATTAAGAATTTGAACCCTAGAAATGTAAACACTAAATATTTCCCTTATGTCAGATGTCTTTATGATAAACTTACAGTTTCCATGTTGTTTAGAGTGCTACACCTTTTTATGCTAGGTTGGGTAGAGTGCTACACTTTTTATGCTAGCATGCATAGAGTACAAGTTAGGCATACAGAGTTACAGCTGGCCAATTGGGTAGAGAAAATAAAGGTTTCTTATTTGTGAAATTAACATTTCCTACAGATTTAAGACAAGATACATGAATCTTTACAGCATGTTTTATATATTTTGATGTGCTCTTCATTTTGTTAAATTACTAAGAATTTATTCCTAGACTTTAAATCAGTTCTGCTTATATTAAAAAAGCAACCTGGCAATAGAGTCTATTAGCCTTTTTTTCTCTCTCTCTCTCTCTTTTTATCAAATTGTTGACAATGTTTCTTTGAAGAATTATTTAGATAATTTCAAAACATTTAGTATCCATGTCATTTTAAAACAAAAACAAACTATTTTTCAAGTAATACTTGACCTAATAAAGTCAATGTTAATTTTTGGTGTTTGAATGATCACAGATCAATTTCAATTCAGACAATGTTATCTCTTTAGAAAATAATTAATCACTGCCAAGGGACAGATATTAGTGTTTAATTGAAATTGAATCTCAATCGGTCCATAGAACAAGCCTGACATCATAATAAATGATTGGCCATGCATGTCAAAATATTACTGTAATCAATTGAATGATTGGAGGAAAATTGGAACATCACAATTTGACCACATTTAGGCTTCATATTTATCATCAGAAATGATGGTCATTTTTATATAGTAATCTATTTAGATGGGGAAATAATCTGCATCATTAAGGTGTTTGATTCTGAATTTTTTGGATGTTTGATTTTGTTAAGTTCATCAGAATGTTTTTATTTTGATACTAATAATGACTGCTGATAATGATACACTCAAAAGAGACACCTTTCTCAGTTTTTGGACATCAGACTGATTTCTTGACTTCCTTGTTTCAATCCAGGAATGGAATTGCACAACTTTTGTTTAGACTTTACACAAACGTTTACCCCTTGTGGAAAAAAAAAAACACACAAGAAAATGAATTTGAATTACAAATTTATATAATTTCATCTTTCTCCTAAAATAATGTATTTGGAATTTTGGACATCAAACTTACATTTTAGTTTTACAAGAAATAATTATGGTTTATTTTCGTCTTGTCAAACCAATCAAATAAAACAGACAGTTTCTTTAATAAGTTGTGATTTGACTTTTTTAAAGATTATAATTTTGAATTTTTTTTTTATTAATATTGTTGTGTGTTATATGAAAAATCAATACAACAAAATCAACCTTGATGGACTTTGAGACTTAAAAGGAGAAAATCAATTTGATTAAATTTAATAATATCAGCTTTAAGTTAAATGGAAAAAATTCTATTTTGATTTAATTAAACAAAATGAAATTTAGAAAAAGAGTATGTCAAGTAATTTGAAGTAGAACATGAAAGCTTTAAAGGTTCAGTGAATTTCTATAAATTTTGTTATTGCTTAAATTTAATTAATTTAAATTTTTCCTTTTTTGAGTCACATGGTGCTTCCTTTATTCGAAGCACCATAAAGTTTGATATAGCAGTGACGGATCCATCCATACTTACTAAGTTCTTTGTAATTTTAGCCACCCAATCTCTCCACAAATGTCCAGTTTCCTTTTTAGCTTTTCTCCTAAATGTCAAGATTCTTTTCCGACTTCCATTCATGTTTCTTTTGATTTTTCTTGCTTCCTCATCTTAATTGATGCCCCTTTTCAGAAACACTAGAGTTTATAGTATTATTGGTGGTTTAGGGTTGATGCTCTTATGCCTAGAGGTTCACCTGGCAAAGGAAGGATATTACTAAGACAACACAAAACAAGATTGCAGCATTTGTTATCATAATTCAATGCTATTGAACCTGTTTTCATATTCGGATCCACAGAGATGCATTTACCATCATAGTTACAAGTCAACTGTCTGTGTATGAAGACATTTTCTTATCATTACATAAAATACCGAGTCAACAGAAATTATCTCAGCTTGTTGACATAATTTTAATATCATGTTTGCTTATGAAGACTAAAACAAATATCTGAAAGCATCAACTTATCTGTTACAAAATATTGACATTAAATGTCAAAACTGTCAGTAAACTGACATGTGACTGTAAATATTTTGACACATTAAAATAAACTGTGTTTTATTTAATTGATATTATGTGAAGACATCAGTATGTTGTTGTGACAACACTCAGTTTCTCTACAGAACCTGTCAAAGATTTAAAATCTTGATAAAATGGTTGGACTTTTTTGTTTTCATAAGGGTCTGATATTATCAACCGAGAATTAAAAAACAAAATAAAACAACAGAAGTGGAATTTGGAAATTTAGAAATAAACAGAGACAAGACTTTTCACTCTGAAAAAGGTGATTTTATAAAGAACATGGCCTGTTTGTCTTGTCATGTGGCTGTTGTCATGTGGCTGACAAAAATTTGGGATTCCCAGGTACTGAACTAAAAGCATGTTTAGAAGTTTGGTCAAATGAAATGTATGAGTAATGGACCATTTGTTGTTGCAGAAGGCAATGTCTGATGTCTTGTCAAAGAGTGGAAAACACTTCTTAATTCAGTTATAACATCAGGGATTTCAAACAAGTCCCTATTTTCTGTGATGGTTCAGACCTCAAAACAAATCAGAATGAAGAATATGTCTGTTATGTGTTGCACTTGGGCAGGCTAAGCATAGTGAAGAGATTGATAAAGTTGATTGTTTAAGATTTTAAATACTAGCAAAAGCTGTAAAAATTTCAGTGGTGATTTTTCTTTATCTTCTTGTCCAAACTTATTCAGTGAAAAGCTAATTTACTAGGAAAGTCTATCTGAAGAAACTTCAAGGTCCAGGCCTCCTTTCTCATTTGTGCTTAGAGCAACTTTATTGAACTTTAAAAAAGAAGGTTATTTGACGCCACTACAGAGGATGTTTTTTACAAGCAACAAAAGTAAACTATGCCAATAAGTATGATAAACCACCTCAGTGGATCATTGTCCACCTCAACAGAGGAAGTTTGGGGGTTCAAACAAAGGCCAGGTCTTGCAGAAGACTATAAATTTGAGATACTGCTTCCTGGCCTGATAAGAATGAGGATAAAAATATTACCAACCAATAAGAATAAAGATAACAGCATTACAACTAACCAATAAGAATGAAGATAACAACATAACAGCCAACCAATAAGAATAAAGATAAGAGCATTACAACCCACCAATAAGAATGAAGATAAAAGCATTAAAGCCAACCAATAAGAATAAAGATAACAGCATTACAACCAACCAATAAGAATGAAGATGTCAATATTACAACCAATGAATAAGAATGAATAGAATAAGATATCCATCTAATTGAACTGAAGATTTATTATCAAACAAAGATTAGTTATATAACTAAAGATTTATGATCAAACCAAAGATTTATTATCAAACCAAAGATATATTATCAAACTGAAGATTAATTACAAGCTTTAGCAGCTCTCTACAATTAAAATATACTAAAAACTGCTTTTATGTTACATCACAATGCACTCTTTACATTGTCTTAAGTTTGTGGATCTGAAAAAAAAATTATTGATTCTAGCATTATCTTCTGCCAATTTTATTCATTTTTTTTAAACAAACATGTTTATACCCATAAGGACTTCCATGTTCATATAAAAAGAATATAACAAACTACAATTGATGATGTGTGAAAAAATTGTGGGGAAAAAAAGAATTTGACGAAGTTCATAATTTATTCATTACAATGGATGTCTTTGTCAAATTTGATTTTAGATTTACACATTATGTTTTTTGTTTTGTATTGAATGATCACACAGCGAAAAATTTGCTAAATTTAATTAATGCAATGCCTGCTGGTTTAAATTCTATGCTGATCAAGATAAATTACAGAAGGTTTTACATGGACATGCTATTTGATGGCATGAGCTTCCGTTAAACGAAAAATAAATCAAAACCCTTTAACATTTATTTAACTACTGGAAGGAAGATGAGAATGATCCCCAAAAAAAATTAGGGGAAGAGAGCATTATTTTTATTATTATTTATTATTTTTTTTTTTATTATTTTTTTTTTTTTGGTATGTCTGTATTTTTGTATATATGTGTGTCTTTCAACACAGTTGAAATGCTCAATAAAAGTTGATAGAACTTTAAAAATTAAAGAAGCTTTTGCTTAAAGCTATTGTGTCATGAATCAAGTTTCAAGTAATACAGATCAAAGGTCATGGTCATGAGGTCAAATTTTGTAAATTTGTTGCTGTTGTTATACCCTGAATCAAACATGTTTTTTTACTCGACTGTTGGTCTGTTTGGCTATTGGTTGGTTTCTGTCTGATTGTCAATTTCATCTTCATGTATTGTCTCCTAATAACACTAAAGAGCTTCATATTTGACACATTTTTTGTCAGTAAAACTTTAAGTGTCATCCATATAAATAACAGCTGGAAGTCTCAACGTAACATTTATTCTTGTCTTCTTACCGGTAGTCGAGATAATTTTTTTCCATTTTCAAGCTATGTACAGTTCTACATTGAAAGTCGAAATTGCATGTTTCAAGTGATTAAAAGAGTAAAACTTAACATTTGTATTAAATATTACATCCTTTAAAGAAAGCTCTTCTTGAGGAGATATTCTTTATTTTAGAGATATTCAATTAAACTGTTAAAACAATCGATAATTATCGAAGAAAATTGGATTTAGCTAGTTAAAATGCGAACATTCTCAGACAATTGTTTATGGTGAAAAACCTCTTCAATTTAATGTTTATTTTTTTAATACTGGTATATTTATCTAAATTCTACTGAATTTGTGGCTTTGTGACGCTAGACTTGGTTAATTTGATGAACAATCATCGAATATAAGATTGTATGAAGGGTTAACAATTGAATTATAACCTGATAGGGAATTGTCAATTAAAAGTTATGGCTCTCCTTCAGCTGTTGTAAACGAAAATGTTTTCTTCCAAAAATTCTATAAAGCAGACTAATTTTTCTTAACCAGATTTTCGTAACTCAAAATCCAATTTTCACAAATTTTATTATGATATCTTGAGTTGAAGGTGAGGTTATTGTCATGTACAATATTACAACAATGAAGTTAGATGAATGTTGTGATTAATTTGATGGTCACCATTTCTTGAATACACTGTGAAAATAAGCACTTCAGAAAATGTTGTGATTTTGTAAAGATATTCTTATTTGACAATCACCGTATTGTAAAACATATCTTACAGGCTTCATGAAAATCATTTTTAAAAATAAAGGTTGTTTTAAAGTTATTTAAAAAGCAGGTCTGGCCAAAGCACTAAGAAAGTTAAATATTGAATCTTATTTTTATTTGGGTCATAGAGAAAAAAATACCTGAATGGATTCTGTGCACACTGTTAAATTTTTGTGAGTGAGCGTAGCTAATTAGTGTTCTAGTCATTAAGTAATGACCCGAATGTATTTTCACCTTTCAGCCAATGAAATTATTTGAAATTTGATGTATATAATTATTTACCGTTAAACATCGGGTGTCTTAGCATGTTAGTTTAGTTCTAAAGATAATTAATGTTTTTTGTTTATACTGTGTGTGGGCTTTTATTATGTAACTAGTTGATGCAGCAGATAGATAATAATAGAGTCGTTGATTTGTGATTTTGATCTGAAACATTGTTATAGGAAAATTATAGTTGTGTAATGATGTTTTATATCTAAAAGTCAAGATTGTTTCAGTTATATTAAGACCTTGAGTTCAGGTAAGGTGGTGGAAAACCTGGAGTGTTTAGAGAAAATCACAGACCTTTTGGCAAGTGAACACAAAGAGTCAAGATTGCTTCAAGAATATCAAGGTCATAAGTTCAGGGAAGGTGGAGAAAACCTGGAGTATCTAGAGAAAATCACAGACCTTTTGGCAAGTGAACACAAAGAGTCAAGATTGCTTCAAGAATATCAAGGTCATAAGTTCAGGGAAGGTGGAGAAAACCTGGAGTGTCTAGAGAAAATCACAGACCTTTTGGCAAGTGAACACAAAGAGTCAAGATTGCTTCAAGAATATCAAGGTCATAAGTTCAGGGAAGGTGGAGAAAACCTGGAGTGTCTAGAGAAAATCACAGACCTTTTGGCAAGTGAACACAAAGAGTCAAGATTGCTTCAAGAATATCAAGGTCATAAGTTCAGGGAAGGTGGAAAAAACCTGAAGTGCCTAGAGAAAACCACAAGCCTTTTGGCAAGTGAACACACAAACTCTAACACATTTATCTGTCTCATTCGAGGCCCCCGAATCATGTTGTTCTGGTGTTCTAGCCCTCTAAGTTTCTATCTGTGCATTCTTAAAAACATCAAAAACATTTAGGAACAAATTTGTACATTATGATAAACAAAATTCTCTTGACATCAATAACTTAAAAATGGATAATTTTTACATCATTTTGATGTGAATAAACAACCTACAACAGGTTTTTCTAAAAAGATATTTTAAGGATCTTACTTTTTCAAAATTCTCAAAACAGAATTACATGTCGACTGTAAGTGTTTTACTTGAATAATTTATAGTAATATTTAATAAGGTTTCCCCTGGCCTTTCTTTTGTGTCTGAGGTTTTCAGGATCTTTTTTTCATGTCATTTAATTGCTTTACTATACAATTTTGGTTTTGTCATGCAGATTTTGAAACATGTAAAATGACACTGGTTTCTTTTGTTTGAATTAAAATTGATGACTGTTTTCTTGGATAAGTGATAATTATTTTTTTTTATGCCAGTAATAAATAAACTCACATTTATGCCTTCAAATTTGAAATTTAATAGCAAATAGATATATACATGGAATTGATCCTGAAAAATATGTATCAGGTAATTATGAAAATATATTTTTATCCTATCAAAAGAAAGAAAAATGTTAAGAAATTACAACAGGATATATATGCCTTCTGTGATACCATGATCAGAATATCCCACAAGGTTATCATCAAGGTCAAATCAAAGATTGTTTGTGTAATTCTATTAAAAATATCTCTTCAATCAGATTTTAACAGTTTTTGTCATGCAAAATCCAAGTTTGTTTGACAAAAGTTAGTAATAATTGTGGCAGAATTAATCCAATTTTCACATTTCAAAAAGATTTCAATTGAAAGTTATCCCAAAATAAAAGTAAATTATATATATATATATATATATATATATATATATATATATATATATATATATATATATGATTGATAGAAGGATAAGGAAGATAGGCTGGTAGTACTGAAGCAATTAGAGAGAATTTACCCCTGAATATTTATGCCTTGCTATGAGTTGAATATTGTTTGCAGAATCGGGGGACTTAAGTCGATGTGGTCCAAAGAGCATCTTAGTCTCTTACTGTCTAGGTTTAAATCCTACTCAAAAAGATCTGAGTCTGAGAAGATTTGTAAGTTCACTTGCCTATAAATGGTATTTTTCCCTGCGCATTCTCAGCATGAAAAAAACTCTATCAATATAAGTAATAGAATCTTGACCATGCCCCAGTTTTACAATCATTTATTCAATTAAGGATTGAATGTCATTTTGAATGTTGTCATTGAGGTATGACAACATCAGACCACGTTCAAAGTAGGTGAATCGCTTCGCGATTCATGTAACTTTGAACGTGGTCTGATGTTGTCATACCTCAATGACAACATTCAAAATGACATTCAATCCTTATATTTACATTCTTTTTTGTTTTTGAAAGGGGCATTGTAAATTACCGATGTTGCTGATGAAGGCAGTGTTTCATACTTCAAGCGAGATAACTCGCATTGTTGACCGACTAAACAGAAGAGCCATTTTTTCAATAGTGCAAATTGTAGTTCCTTCAATCATTGTGTATTTTTTATCTTTGTTCGTTCTTTCTGAAAAAAGTATCTTATTTACATTAATATTACATAAGAAACAACTTCATTTTTCCTTCGTAAATTCTACTTCGTTCTTCTTGCACTGCCGACAGCGGACTTACCAAAAGTGGTGAGACGGTTGACCTAGATATGTCGTCATTTTCGAAAAATCAGTTATTGTACAAGAACTGAAGAAGTGAGATGACAGCAGGCTGCAGTTACAGAAGTATAGACATTAACTAATTGGTATTTAATCGATATAACTGTCCATATACACAACCCGTGTTGCTACACTGCATTTTGTTGCAAGTTATGAATGAAATTGTGAAATTATGAATGAAAAGGTAGTTCCGTGGTATTCATTCGCCATAAAGTGATCAGCGCTCAGAAGGAAGCTGATTGGTTGCAATTCAAATGGGCGTGTTTTCACTAAACTTAGCGCGTGATTCGATGTTGTCATCGAGAAATGATAACATCGGTCGTTGGCTAGATTCATATAAGGCGATAACATCGGTAATGTAAATATTTGAGTGTACACTCAACTCAAATAAGGGAATATTTCATTTTCAAAGTCAGGGACTGATCGTAAAACTTCATTACTCTTCTCTACTTTTCTACAAAAACAAAATTAAAAGGTTTTCCATTATGGAAACCTGCTTTGTCATGTTAACTGTTACATGTTTGTAATTATTGTATATATGATTTAAATTTGATGGCTGGCTGTTTGACAAGAGATTTTAATTTGTATCATATTGATGTAAACTTTCATTATTAAACCTTTAAATTTATAATTTTAATCACAAAACAAAAGCACAACAGAGTTGCAGTATCCTTGAGAAAGGAGGGAATATGTTTACCACTAAGGTCAAAAGGTCAAACCAAGGATAGATCATTTTAATTTTACATATGTTCACTTGATATCAACAAGTTCGTAAATCCAATTTTATTTAATAAAAAAAGAAATTGTATACATTTAGAAAATAAATTTCATCCATTTTTATGTTAAATCTTTGTGATACAACTGTTCAACAATGCTTGCACTTTCCAATTTAATCTTGCAAATAATCTGTGTGTTTCTTGAATAAAAGAAAACATAAATATTACATCCAAAATGACAACAATATTATCACAATCATCCAAATGCTTAACAAGTTATCTACCCAGGGACATGGGCACTGAAAAATGACAAAAATAAAATTTATAACAATCATCTGCACATCCCAATCAGAATTTTTGAATTCAGGATTAATTTACACCATTTAATTTGGACTTGGTGACTGCTATCTACCTTAGGTCTGGGACATGGGCACTGAAAAATGCTACAAATAAATTTTAATAAACATCTGCTCATCCCAATCAGAATTTTTTTAATTCACAATTTATTTACACAGTTTCTTTTAGATTAAGTGACTGCTATCTTGAATCCATGACAAACAATGTTAACCTTACAATATTGAATTTCTTCTTCGACATCAGCAACTGTTTGCAATCAAAGCGAAGTCATATCATTGGTTGGTTTTTATCCTGTAAAAAAGTAATGATAAAAAGAAATATTGACTTTACACAAAGGAAAATGAGAAAATTTCTAATACTGGGATCTGCCAGGAGTGGGAATGGGACAAACAGCCATTTTTCTTTTAGAATACTTTGTCACCAAGGCACCCAACCACTGTTATGGCTCAGTTGGTAGAGTGCTCGCTCCATAAGTGGGAGGTCATGTGTTCGAACCCCCAACGCGTCTGACTCAAGACTTGAAAGTGGGTAGTGATTGTTCTTTCGCAAAGCACTCAGCGTTATGAAGTGAAAGTCATTGTTCTTTCAGTTGGAAACTTAAAATAAATGAGGTCACGTGTCACGGTAGGCATGGCAGGTTAAAGACCCCTGCTGTATAATGTCATCAGCACAAGGCACAGGCAAAGTTTCTGCACTTTTGCCTTTAGCTGGCAATGCCTCGATATAAGTGAAAAATTCTTGACTGGGACGTTAAACACCATTACTCAACTCAACCAATGCACCCTGTGTAACACAAATCATAAACCATTAAGTTATCTAAATCTAAATCACTTAAATAGTTAAAGAGCAATCATCACAGATTTCATATACACATGTATTTTTAATTAGTAAGACCTGGTCAGGGATTAAACTCAGAACATTTTGTAGTGAACCATTAAGATTGTCATCACTTCAAGAGTATTGAAGCAGGTGTTTAATGTTGTTACCATTAGCACCATTGCATCTTCTTGTCACATAACTTAAAAAATTGATCAGGCTGTAATCTGTTTATAATGAGAGCCATAAATATTACGGTAGGTTGATGTGTGATAAAACAAATATTTGATGTGTAGAACATTTATTACTTGGTTGTCATATCATCAGCACAATTTTAATAATGCATGTATATGATTAATGCATTGTTAAATTGTAACCATAGCAACATCTTTGATTAAGGCATTGTTTAATTGTTACCATAGCAATGTCATATTTACTGCTGATTTTATAAATTAAAAGTTAAATTAAGAAAATTTTCCATAGTGCAAAAAATGTTTAATTAACTGCATTTGACATGCAGAAAAAATCACTGATATGTTTAACTGAAGCACTTATTTAGATTGAGCATTAAAATTTCTGATTTCAAGTACATGTACTTAAATTTTTTATATTTGAACTAAGATTTCTAACTTTGAGCACTAAGATTTCTAACTTTGAGCACTAAGATTTCTACATTTGAGCACTAAGATTTCTCACTTTGAGCACTAACATTTCTAACTTTGAGCACTAACATTTCTCACTAAGATTTCTACATTTGAGCACTAAGATTTCTACATTTGAGCACTAAGATTTCTAACTTTGAGCACTAACATTTCTACATTTGAGCACTAAGATTTCTACATTTGAGCACTAAGATTTCTAACTTTGAGCACTAAGATTTCTAACTTTGAGCACTAACATTTCTAACTTTGAGCACTAAGATTTCTAACTTTGAGCACTAACATTTCTCACTAAGATTTCTAACTTTGAGCACTAAGATTTCTACATTTGAGCACTAAGATTTCTACATTTGAGCACTAAGATTTCTAACTTTGAGCACTAACATTTCTAACTTTGAGCACCAAGATTTAAAACTTTGAGCACTAAGATTTCTACATTTGAGCACTACGATTTTGACAATGATTCAGTGTTTTACAATCTCTAGCCCTGAATGGCTGCAATAATGCTAACGCAGATTTAAAATTAATTCACTCACTTAATTAATTAAGAATTCTGAAAAGAACAACTAAGATAATTGTTTGACACAAAGTTAGTCTTGGCAGTTATCCAGGGTATAAATAAAAAGCATCACAGAGAGAGAGAGAGAGAGAGAGAGAGAGAGAGAGAGATTGTGTTTTTTACACCATTCTACAGGATTTTTGATATATAAAGATCTAAATAGAGGAAACCACTGACCTTTTGCAACAAGTCTGCCAACCATCTGCCCACTAAGATCAGGATTCAAACTTACAGAGTGAGAACCATTTTGATCTTTAAGCCAGCACTTTACACTATTAGGCCTTAAAAGTCACTGTAATATTTCTGTAGATTGTGTATATGATACTTTCAGTTAAAGTTTATAAGTTAAACTATAAAGACGTTAGGAAATGAGTTGTTTTATTGGAACACTTTGAGGGCTTTTTAAAAGTTGCATGACATTGTCAATGACAATTTAAAAGAGAATATCAAATTTTCAAAATCAAATGCAGGGCAATTTACATTTCTATTAGACTCAAAATCCATTAATCAGGACACCAGTTGTTACCATGACAACCATCAAAAGCATGATTATGCAATATCAAGCTTGACACTTTGGTTAAAAATAGACAATTGTTGATGTGATTCTTGTTGGAACTCTTTAACAAAAAAGAGCACAAAATGTCATAAAATAAATGTTAGATTGATGGAAGTGTGATGACATTGTCGTTTTTGTTAAATGGATTTTTCGGGCTTTGAGACTTTTAATTCACATTATTATTTATGAAGCTTTATTGTCATGTCTCAGATTGATGTGGATAATAATTTTTTAAATTATAAAATGGTTTTCTGGAAAGATATGATATCATGTTCAACAAATCGATGCTGGCACAAAAAGGAAAAATCAAATGAAATTTTCTGTTTTACTTGCCTGACTAAGATATAACATTTCAGTATAATAAGTAGCAGAGAAGGGGCTAGTAAGAGGGGGAGGGGGGGGGGGACTTGTAAATCCTGAAAATAGAAATGTTCATATGTTTAGTATATAATACCATACCATTCATATATACAGATTTGGAATTTGGGAATCTAACATATACATTTGAGGGGGGTGGGGGTTGAATTTTTTGACACCCTCTTTTTAGTACTACAAATAATGATAAAAATAGAAATACAGATACTATAAGCATAAAGCACTTATCTCAAAAATGATACTTTAAAAATTCCTGAATATCTTGAAAACCAAGAAATTATTCAGATTTCAATGTGGACTCATTTAAGATAAGGAATTCTTATTAAATGGGTAATTAAAGAAAAAACATAAACAAACATATTTGTTTTTCTGATTGCTAATTTGACTAAATCTTTTTTTAATAGTTACCTTTACTTTTATTTTACAGGAAGGAAGTCCGTTTATAGTGTGTATGACATACGCCTTTCAAACTCCCGAGAAACTCTGTTTTATATTGGACCTAATGAATGGCGGTGATCTACACTACCATCTATCTCAACATGGTGTCTTCTCTGAACGGGAGGTGCGCTTTTATGCAGCAGAAGTTATATTAGGATTAGAACACATGCACAACAGATTTGTCGTATATAGAGATCTAAAGGTATTTCTTGTTACTTTATTTGGAAATCCCACCTATTGCAAGAGCACTTGTCTTTAATATCCATATAGTGTGTATAATTGTGTTTTTTAAGGGCTAGTTTTGTGAATAAAAATGATTTCAACAGTACTAAAATATTTAATCTAAATTTTGACTAATAAGTAAATAGTCATTGTGGAAAATTAAATTGTTTCTCTGTCAAAATGTCATTTTATGATCAAACCAAAACAAAAAAAAAATGATAGTAAGAAGTGGCAATCTTTGTGCATCCTCTCCACAATGTACAGTCAAATTTGAAAACTTAACATAAATGTTAATTCTGATATTATCTTCATACATCAACTATTTTTTTCACATTTCCACTTCTTCCTAATATATCCACTGCTTGTTCATTTCTCTACTCCTTCCTCATACCTTTACTTCTTCCTCCTTCCAATTTTCCCTGTTTCCTGAACTCCTGCCCAATACTTTATTCCTTCTTTATAACTTCATTCTTTCCTTATATCACCCCTCCCCCTTTTTCCTCACAGCTCAAGTTTTTTCTAATATTTCCACTTCTCTCTCATGCCTCCACTCTTTCCTCTTCCTTATCGCCTTCATAACTCCAATCTCTCCACAAACTTCCACCCCTTCCTGATACCTCCACTTTTGCTTCAGACCTCCAAACCCTTTTAATACCTGAACTACTTCATACCTCCATTTCTTCTTCATACCTTCAATCATTCCTCATACCCTAGCTGCTTCTTCTTACTTCCACACCTTTATACCTCCACTTCTTTCTCTTACTTTCAATCATTCCTCTTACTCCAGCTTCTTCATACCTTCATACCTCCACATTTTCCTCATACCTTCAATCATTCCTCTGACCCTAGCTTCTTTCTCTTACTTTCATACCTTCATACCTCCACTTCTTTCTCGTACTTTCACATATTCTTCATAACTACAAAATTGTAAACTGCCGGTATATAACAGAGGATTTATAAGTTTGGTGAGAGAAAAGACAGATTTTCTTTTAATTGTACAAGAGAGGGCATCAATTTTACCCCTTTGTCATCATAAATATACAAGTGATAAGGGCACATCCATATCAAATTCCTTTATAAAATAGTTTTCCTCGTCAGTCATTATGGGATAACTTGTTATAAAAGATTTATTCCTGAAGCTATGAATGCTGTCTTTTTGCCCTTACAAGCGCTATTGAAAATCTTTCCAAGTATCAAATTCGATAATATACACAATTTTCCCGACAAGTGTGTGAAGTGACTTGTTATAAAATATTTATAAGAACACTAATTATAAGAATTTCAGGATTATTTTTTGTCTGATAAAGTTCCATTAACAGAAATAGAATGTAATTGACGTCATTATCCCATATTTAGAAAACAGTTAAATTATGGTGCTCATTTTAGATACTATTATATTCCTTTACAAAATGTTCCAACAATTTCACATTTAGCTACTGTTATGAAACTGCTTAATAGAACTTGGAAATTAATTCTAAAAATTTGTCTTGAGTTTACTTGGAAATTGGTCCAAAATAGAACGTAAATGGATGAGATGTTTTAAAATAATTAAGTTTTTTAATTTTCCGTTTTTGTTAAATGTTAAAAGATATTAAACGTTTGCAATGATGACGCAGCTGAAATGAAATACCAGACACTTAAAGGTCATGTCATCGTGTGTTATTTGAAATCTTTGATCTTGGTTACAAATGTAAAAGCATCATGGTTGATTACTAATGGATGTATTTATTTAATGGTGTCTTATTTTTCAAGTGAAGATTATGTCATTGATATTGAGGCTTAGCTCTGTATTAAAACTGTTGAAATCCTTTATATATATTTGCAATACATTAATGCGATAGGCATGTGGTTAACACTATGGGTTTAAGAGTCTTGGGCTTAAGCTTCATCCAGATTTCAGTCCACATAGCTATTCATTAGGTTTTGGAAGAATCCTTTTCAGAGTCAACCTTTACAAATCTGATAGACTGGTATCCCATTGCAGAACTTATAGACTGGCATCCCATTGCAAAAGTGATAGACTGGCATCCCTTTTCATATCTGAAAAACCAGCACCCCATTGCAAATCTGATAGACTGGCACCCTATTGAAAATCTGATAGACTAGCATCCCATTGCAAATCTGATAGATTGGCATTTCATTGCAAGTCTGATAGATTGGCATTTCATTGCAAGTCTGATAGATTGGCATCCCATTCAAAGGATTGAGGTTATCTCTATCATATAACAATTAGGGATAACAGCCCCATGTTTACAGAGTTATGTCCCTTTGATTAATTGTAGAAGTGGGTATTCAGCATTGGCTTGCATCTGATAATTCTTATTGTACTAAATGAGACTGTGAAATCTTGAGAGCACTTTCATATTTCAAACAAAATCTGATGACATATCTCGGACTTTTTTTATTATTTGAGTGATATTTCTTCTTACAAAAGTCTAATTACTTTCTCTTTTTGTTGAATCACAATATCAATTTATCCTTAAGATTCAGGAACAATATTCATAGAAATTGTTATCTTGTTTGCTGTTTCCAGACAGACATATGAATATATAATTGCATATAAACATGAAGATTTTTTTTTTCTTTTGCAGTATTTTTTTTTTTTTTTATACTGGATAGATTGGTTTCTCTACCAATAAAAGCTGTACTGCATTGATGTTATAATAGCTTTAATGTTGAATCTTTCTATTTTCAGCCTGCAAATATATTATTAGATGAAAATGGTCACGTGAGAATATCAGATTTAGGTCTTGCTTGTGACTTTTCAAAGAAAAAACCTCATGCAAGTGTGTAAGTATGAACAGTTTGTCTCTCTATGGAAAAAAAAAAGAAAGAAAAAATTGGCGACAGGCAACAGCCAAAGAAAGATAGAAATTGGCAATGGGCCAAGCCTAAAAATAATTGTCCGTTGAAGATAAGGGCTTATTGACTTTAAAAATCCAAGAAGAAATGTACATTTAAAAGGAAGACTATTATTGCTGTTAGGGTCATAAATTATGTTCATGGCGATTGTTTTACAGCAATCTCTGTTGGTAGACTAGTGATATTTTGACATGAGGAATGGTGTTTTGTTGGTCATTTCTATTTGAACAAAAGTCAGTATCATACCAAAAAAAGAGGGGCCAGGTCTTTGTTTTAGATGTTAAGTTTTTACCCATTGATAAATGAACAATATATTTTATTATTCTATAAGTGAAATGAAAGATTCTGATTAAATGTCAATCAAATCTGGTATTACAGGTGTTTGTGACAGGTGCTTGATTTCAGATGACTGCATATTTGGCACAATAAATGATTTTTTAGTTCTCTGTAAGTCTGTGAAAGCAACAAATATGCTGATTGATTTCATTGTTACGTACGTGATCAAAGTATATTACCTCATCCAAACAGATCTTTAAAAGCATATTAATAATAATGAGTTACGTGTCATTTCTTTTGTAAAGCGCAGAAATAATTAACATCATTGATTTAGTATCATTAAATGTCAGAAATAGGATATTTGAAGTATGAGAGTTTAATCAGTTGGTCCATTAGTGATGACTTATATGTACTCGAGGTACATCGGTCCATTAGTGATGACTTATATGTACTCGAGGTACATCGGTCCATTAGTGATGACTTAAATGTACTCTAGGTACATCGGTCCATTAGTGATGACTTATATGTACTCGAGGTACATCGGTCTATTAGTGATGACTTATATGTACTCGAGGTACATCGGTCCATTAGTGATGACATATGTACTCGAGGTTCATCGGTCCATTAGTGATGACTAATATGTACTCGAAGTACATTGGTTCATTAGTGATGACATATGTACTCAAGGTGTCCTCGTTTCAGAGATTGGATGCTGGATTCATAAGATTTCCTGTAGATTTATTTATTATGATCTGACTATGTAATATTTAAAGAGAAACACAGGAAAATGGCAGCATGCTGTATGATATGACATATAGTGCTATTTAGTTAATAAATATTTGTTATCTGTATAGGGAGGGAAATGTGGAAAAATGGCTCCAAAAGTTTTATGCCATGCCATATGATTCCAGTACAGTTTGGTTAACTTATATATATTTTGTTTTCTGTCTTGTAGAGGAACACACGGGTATATGGTTAACTTATATATATTTTGTTTTCTGTCTTGCAGAGGAACACACGGGTATATGGCACCAGAAGTTTTATCTAAAGGCACACCATATGATTCCAGTGCCGATTGGTTTTCCTTTGGTTGTATGCTTTATAAATTATTAAAAGGGTAAGTAAAATAGTGACTTTATGTACAAAGAATGAGTTAAAGTATTTTTTAGCTCACCAGAGCTGAAAGCTCAGTTGAGCTATTGCAATCTTCGTCCGTCGTCAACGATTTTGTACATATTCTCAGCATGAGCGTTAAGACCCATGGGCCTCTTGTTAAAGGCTAGTGGCTTCTTTGTATCATTAGTTGGTTGTCTGTAACTTCAGGCCAAAACATTCCTCATAGATGAAGCTCCAGGTTTTAGGTTAACTCACTTAGACAGAGACTAGGATTTCAGGTTTATTGAAATCAGCAGAGCCCTGAGTTACAGGTTAAATCCCGTGGACAGAGCTTTAGGTTCCATTTTTACTTAGGTGAACATGTCTCGGGTTCAAGGTTTACTCCCGTAAACAGAGCCTTGGATTCCAGGTTTTCCTCAGTTTTAATTAAATTTCAATTCTATTTTTTAGTTTTAAAATAAACAGAAATTGTAGGTGTTAATTCAAAGATATCTTTTATTTTTTATTGATATAAGTGTGTGTGTGTGTGGTGTGTGTGTGTGTGTGATATTATGGGGATCTGTATGTTTGGGAATGTTTATGGGATTATGTATGTGGGAAGTTTTTGGAAACTGTGTGTCAGGGATATTCTTGGTATATGTTATAGGGATGTTGTAGCTGATGTGTTACAGAAATTACAGAAATGTCATTCATTATTCTTTCATTATGGGACTAGTATAGGTTGACTATAGATTTATTTATATTTTTCTTCGTTTCAGACATAGTCCATTTAGACAACATAGAACTAAAGACAAACACGAGATAGACAGAATGACAATGACTATGGTAAGTATAGTCCTTCCTACCAGAACACTAGATTTTCAAGTTTTTGGATATGAAAAATCAGTAACATCTGCAACTTGGTGAATACATTGCATTTTATCAACAAACAAAAAAAAAAAAATAATAAGAATAAAAAATAAAAAAAACCACCAAGTTACATGTAATCTCAGTTACAAATAAAATACATTTTTTTACTGGGCTTTTCTTTTTACATGTTTAGGCAGCTAATAAATCTGGAAGATTTAAATTAGGTTGAATTACTCGGGTTATTAGGTGGATCAGTCCATTTTGATTGTAGGTAGAGTTATGTTATTTCTAAATGGCATTTCTGTTGATAAAAAGTTATTACATGGACAAACTACAATTTTGAAAAAATTTTAAAAAGTTTAAGCATATATGTAATAGGGGTTGTGAAGGGAGTTACCAGATGTTTTGTTACTGACAGATAAATGGATTTGTCCAGTTTGTTAAATGTGATAACGAACTAGGAAAAATTACATGTTGAACCAAGCCTATCTCCCTACCCCCTTCAAACACACACACACACACACATGCACCCAAACATACACACACACACACCACACACACACACACACACCAATAAGGATCCCAAATTTTTTATATCAGACTGAAATGCTATTTGTTGTCCATAATTTGTATAAAATGTATATGTAAATGACTATATGACATGTTGCACAGTTTATTGATTTTCAGATCCAAAACCTTGAAAATCCAGTAGAAGCACTTATTATTGTACAATAGGTGCTCCTATTTGTTTTCTTTCTACACTAGACACTTAAATTACAAGTCTTTATTCTTTCAACCAAGGCTCCAAACTTGTAATGTTTTACATGTAAGAGAAAAGGGTTTAAGTTTATGTTTTGTCAATAATTCTTTCTCCGAGGACAGTGTTGTGAATCTGTAAAAAAATTTTCACCAGTTTTAATACCATTATCACATTCTAGTGTTGAACAGATGAGACTGTTTTATATCTTCTTGGCAATGGGTTCTCTGTAATATTTCAAAAATGTGCAACTTAGTTTCTAATTTGCTTATTGTATAAAAAGAATATTTCATTATCGGCTCATATTTAAATGAAAATGCATTTTTTCATTATTAAAAAATCTTGGCTTTGGGTGTAAAAATTATTACACCTTTTATTCTGAAAAAATTGAACAATTAAGGTCAAGGCCAAGTTTCAAACATAACCATAATGATGTAGAAAGAATTGCTGTTCTTGGTTGTATATAAAAAGATATATAAGAGGTTTTTCAAGACATGCCTACTTTCACACAATATTAATATTTCTAGCTCATATTTCAGAATGTTGAACTACCAGACTCCATGACAGGAGAGATGAAATCATTATTAGAAGGTTTACTACAAAGAAATGTTGAAGAACGTCTAGGTTGTCAAGGAAACGGGTATGATGTGTATATTCACATTCCTACGTGCTGCCTTCGTCACTTATTTTCACGTTCTTCTCATTCACGTCTTCACTTTTAATTCACGTTGTTGATTCTCGTTCACATCGTTACCATTTTTTCACATGTTATATTGTAAACTATGTACCTCTACGAATGTCGGGTGATGGTTTTTTTGCATGATTTATTTCTTATAATATATTGTACTGTATGTGCTGATCTATTTGCTTATCTTTGAGATATATATAAGTCTTAATATTTTTCCATGTTGTTTTTTGTCTTCTGCAAAATTATCTCCCTTGGGAATGTGACTGGTTGCTAAGTGTGTTATCTCCCCTGATTTATAATGATACATGGTGTAAGTGAAGTTTGTATTTTATTGTTCAATGAATATAGTGAAAATTAAGACACATATTGCATTAATATTCCACGTCTTTTAAACAATATGTGCAAGGTATTTTGTGAATATCTTAGTGGATTCAAAATGTGTGGATTTTGTTGTAATGGCTATGAAAATTCTCAACATTTACAAGTTTGATATGAAAAACCTAACATTTTGTTTTCAACTCTTAAGAACACTTAAGTTCTTTTTAATAATTTGTAAAATTTTATTAAGGCTTAAAGCTTTAATTGCTAAAATATCTCAAATGTAAAATGAAAATTTTGATGCACATTAAGAGTTCAATAAGATAACACATAATACCAAATACTGTATGTGCAGAACTAGTATTTTCGTTGGATAAAAAATTTTTAAGTTATTGTTTACTACATGTATTAATAATGTTATTCTTTGAATTTGCAATCTAAATATTTTCTTTGACATACTGTACAAATCATTAAGTCTGTTTATCTCATGCAATTTTGATAACCTCTCTTACAGTAAAATGGATTTTTAAAAAAAAATTAAAAAAAATAAAAAAATAAAAAAAAAAGAAAGAAAACAAACCAGTGAAGAAATTTTTTCACTTACATTGATGTTGTCAGTTCTTGGATGATGGGAAAACCTGAGTTCCTAAAGAGAAAACCACACACTTTCAAACTGACAGATTTTCTCGTACTAGGGTGTGACAGAGTGGGATTTGAAGCTGATGATTTAGATTATTGTAATGCATTTGAATAATGTAATGGAGTTTGTCAACATACCAGATAGCTTTTATGTTGAATGATTAAACTCTGATTGAGGTACATGCTTTAGACCATTCAGCTACTTTGTTTTATTTCTTAAATTCTCGTAATAGCCCCATTTTTACGTTATTTTATGTAATTTCATATAGAATAGAAATAATTATATTAAAAAACTATTTTGCAGTACCTCATGGTATGCTGACAAATCCCATTTATTCATGTACATGTACCAATTTACTGTATATGTAACATGTAACACTGGTCTGTACATGTAACATGTAACACTGGTCTGTACATGTAACATGTAACACTGGTCTGTACATGTAACATGTAACACTGGTCTGTATCACATTGTGTATTTATTGGATTTATTTTTAAAAAACATGTTTATGGCTTCACGTGTATATCAAACTCTATTTGATTTTTTGAAAACTAACTTCATAGTTCTATCCTAAATGAAAAAGAAGCCTTGGTGGCCAAGCGGTCAAAAAATGTGCACATACAGATTACAGCGCCTTTTACTGCCTAGATTTGAATCTCACTAATTACATCCTGGTGTGAAAGTATTTGTCAGATTGCTTGCCAAAGGTCTGTAGTTTTCTCCAGGCACTGTAGTTTTCTCCACCTACCCAGAACTGACTGCTTCGGCAACAAAGCTTGGATTTACGTGTTGTGTTTATGAAATAAAAATGAACAGTGTTTGTTTATATCTGTTTTATGAGTATCATATAAGCAATACCAAAAAACATTTATGTGTAAAATTATGAAAAACAATATCGGAAATAATGTCATTTTATACTGAAGTAGTTCCATATACAATGAAGTACTGCACGAGCATAACATCATGTCCAACCCAATTAGTATTAACACACGCGCATGCACACACACACACACACACACACACACACACACACACACACACACTTTTAATGTGTTTAACGTGTGTGTGTGTGTGTGAGGCTTAATAACAATTCTTAAAGAAATTAAAAAATTTAAATGAAGCTTGAATAATTTTGTTTGGTTTTAAAAACTGTATTTTTCTGTTACCATGACAACCATCAAATTTTATGACTAGTAATGTTGCCTTTGATGTTTTGCTATTTACTTTGTACATTGACACCTTATCATAGGTTTCAGGGCTTTTAAAATTTTTTTTTGAAAATAAATCTAGGAGAATTCTACGTTAAAATGTCTTGAAGTCTTATAATATTACTTGTTGTAGCAGTATCAAGTTACTCGTAAACAAAAATGAAAATGTCATTTCCAATTTTCCAAGGAATTTTTTTTTTTTTCTTCTTGGGTTATGTAAAGTGCTTCTGCATATTTAAGCTCGCTGTTAAATAACATTTTTGATTTTATTTTGTTGTAAAGATTAGTATATTCATGAACACACAATGGAATTGAATGTTCATTTTTATGACGTAATTTTATTTTTTTATTTTTTTTTTTTTTGGTCAATTTAACATTTTATGACATAATTAAGGAAGTTATTGGCATAAGAAGGTATGAGTATAAATTTAAGCCAACTAATTAGTTAGAAAAAATGTGCATTTTGGTTTAAAAAAAAAAAAAAAAAGCCCCCAAAAAAACCTGCTTAATGAGACTATTGAGGAATGTTTTGCTTCGGGAATAAAATTTCCTGTGCTAAAAGGACGTTCCTCAGTTTTCCACTCACTGAAAGACAATGTATGTGATATGCATGTACTGAATATTATCATTTTCTACTTATTGATATACTGAGTATCACCTTTTTCATGTTCCAAAACTTCTGTGAAAATACCCATCTGGTGTAAGGTAAATCACTGCACCTGAAACAATGATAAAGAGTGTATTGTTATAGGTTTAGTAAAAATTTAGGATACATGTTTTAGTTCTTACTCCTTAGGAAACTTTATTACAAGAAATGTTAAATTCTTTGTGTAATAAAGATCATCACTGTGTTACACTGCATTGTTGACCAGCTTTTTAAACCATGCAAATTGTTTATTGACACATGGAATTAACCAATCATTGCTTTAGCAATGTATAAGGAAGGATCAAATGATAATGAAATGATACAAGGTTTTAAGAACATGCTACATCATACCATGATTCACAATAGCACATGATATTGCGGTTTACCAGCAAGCCAATTAATTTCGGAATTTACAAGCTTATTGTAAAAATAAAATACCTGGGTTCACCAGAATACTACATAATACTTGGGTGCAACAATACATTACATGAGACTATTTTTCAACAGCATACCACATGATTAACCAACATGTTATATGATAATGGGGTTACATGATACCAGGGTTCACCATCGTACCACATGAAACCAGGGTTCACCATCATACTACATGATACCAGGGTTCACCAACATACTACATGATTAACCAACATGTTATATAATAATGGGGTTACATGATACCATGGTTCACCATCATACCACATGAAACCAGGGTTCACCATCATACTACATGATACCAGGGTTCACCAACATACTACATGATTAACCAACATGTTATATAATAATGGGGTTACATAATACCATGGTTCACCATCATACCACATGATCCCAGGGTTCACCAACATACCACATGATACCAGGGTTCACCAACATACTACATGATACCAGGGTTCACCATCATACCACATGATACCAGGGTTTACCACCATACTACATGATACCAGGGTTCACCAACATACCACATGATACCAGGGTTCACCAACATACTACATGATACCAGGGTTCACCACCATACCACCTGATACCAGGGTTCACCAACATATCACATGATACCAGGGTTCACCAACATACAACATGATAATGATACCAGGGTTAACCACTATACCACCTGATACCAGGGTTTACCACTAAACCACATGATACCAGGGTTCACCAACATACTTCATGATACCAGGCTTCACCACCATATCCCATAATACATGTACCAGGGTTAATCACCATACTATATGATACCAGTGTTCACCACCATACTACATGATACCAGGGTTTACCACTATACCACATGATACCAGGGTTCAACATTGAATTATTGAATATGGATTTTTTTTTACATTGGATAAACCTGGAATTGCTTAATTTTAATCTGAAAACTTCAAGTTAAAAAAACCAGAAATACTGTATAATGCCACTTTTTTGTATCGTATAAGATTGTATACTTGTTACTCCATTTAATTATGTGATCAGGTTTGGTAATGATAAAGTTACTATATTTGTAAATAAGATAAATCTATATTCAATGTTTTTACTTTTTTATAATTTTTATAATTACAGGTTTCTTTTTCAGCTATAGATAATTAATGCTGTGAAATAAACATTTCAAGCTCTATAAAAAAAAAAAAAAAAAAATCAAGTCACAATATCTGAATGGTTAAATGGTAGTTTTCAAATTCAAAATGTTTGTGGGAGTTTGACCCTGATCACTTGCATGTAAGAAAACATATATTGTTCCCTTGCATGTAGATGGCACCCAGTGATATTGGATCATGCCCATTAACAGTAAGAGTTTGTAACAATCAACAATAATTACTTATTAATGGAATTCCCCAGAGCACCACATGATACCTTATAGTGTTTGTGTGGGGACAGTTATTTCTATTGACAATGGAATTGCAAAAAGTGATGTTTACTTGTAGTAACAACATTTTTTCATGAATATTAGACGTAAACTTTATCCAATTCATTCTGCACAAACATGAAGAAGGTATTGATCATGTGGTAAGCTGGCGAGTTCCATTATTTAATTGTTCATAGTTTTTCATACTCATTCAGAGGGTAACCAGGTTTGTATGTGTCTATAAATGTTTCAATCTCTGTACATCATGTTACTGAAAAGCTATTTTAAAAAAACAATTGCTTTTTTTAAATTTGTAGGGCACAAGAAGTAAAAGATCATGTATTTTTTAAAGGCATTGACTGGACTCAGGTTTACTTGCAAAAATACAGTCCGCCATTAATTCCACCAAGGGGTGAGGTAAATGCTGCAGATGCTTTTGATATAGGCTCATTTGATGAGGAAGATACTAAAGGCATCAAGGTAAGAAATATCACAATGGTTGGTCAAAAGTAATATTTTTTTATATCAGAATAAAGGGCTTTAAAAAAAAACCTCTTAAAATTTTGTGTTCTTTTGCTACATCGTACATGTGTTTGTAAATTAAAAGTTTAAAACTGTTACTGAAGTATTTGGAATTCCAAATCTTTTTGATTATCTCCCTTTGTTTGAAATTCTTTTGTTTAGAAGATACATTATGACAGTGGTTACAAAATTTTAAAAATACATGTATTAATAAAGAAATTTTTTGTTTTTTCCACTGAAATTAAAATGAACAAATTGAGATATGTTCTGCCAAGAAACAAACTCAAATGTATACAATATTTACCTCTAAATTAAAGAGCAGATATAGTGGAGTGGAGTAATGATATTTTTATTCCCTAGTCAGGATTCTTTCACTTATATCGAGAAGGTCAGTTCTGAGCTGGAGTGACAGAGAAAACAAATGATCTTCGGCAAGCAAACTGACAAACTTTCTCACACTAGGATCTGTCCAAGTGGGATTCAAACCTAGTTGGTGAGAGGCACTGTAATCAGTAAGCAAGCATTTTAGACCACTCCATCACTGAGGCCCCAAAAGAGCAGATAGGTAGGAATTGTAATTGTCTGTTTAGTTGATGATATGTCTCAATTCAGTACCTTACAAACCGTTGCCCCCTGTCACCCTCCCTGCACATTGCCCTAAGCACAATGCAAAGGTCAAAATTTCTGGCACTTCAACTATAGCTGCTGACATCTCAATATAAGTGAAACATTCTTGAATGGGACATAAAACCAATTAAATCAATCAATCAATCTCAATACAGAACCGTTTGCTTTTCTACAAGTACAGTCAGTTTGATTAACAGAACACTGACATTGTACTGGCACAAAGCTGATGGCTTCTTCACAAAGCTGCCTTCTAACTTAGTCGCTGTAAAAAGTTAAAAAAAAAAAACTATTTTCACAAATTTTTCACATTGTCCAAACTAATACAGTAGAACTTTAGTAGTCTGTCCACAATTTTTCTTTAATACTATATATAACTTATATTCATTATTTTTCTAACGGCTTTTATTTATTGTTTTGTTTTTTGTTGTTGTTTTTTTTTTTTTTTTGTTGTTGTTGTTTTTTTTTAAATTTGAAAAATTAAACTCCTCCATAACTCAGAAAGACAAACTCGAAGTCACCTGCATATCCAGTTGGGTGATGTGTAACAATATGTTTAAAAAAACCGTGAGAATGATATTGTGAATACAATAAATAAAGGACTTGATTTATGTTTTCAGTTAACTGACTCAGACCAAGATTTATACCGAAATTTCCCCCTTGTGGTCTCAGAACGATGGCAACAGGAAGTAGCAGAAACCGTTTTTGATGCCATAAATAGTGATACAGATAAATTAGAACAAAAAAAGAAACAAAAACCAAGAATAGATGATGTTGATGTGGGTAGGTATACAAGAGAGAGAGAGAGAGAGAGAGAGAGAGAGAGAGAGAGATTCAAGAATTGAATTTTCGTGGGACTTTTTACATGAATTCATTTGATTTGTATTATTTTATAAAATTTGTGTATCAGTTATTTCAAAACAAAGTTGGCTAAATTAGATAATTAGTGTGTGTGTGTGTGTGTGTGTGTGTGTGTCTTCCTGGCAACTACGATGGCTATAATAACCATCCCTATAGGCAACAGTGTGTCAAAAAGTGACAGCTTCAAGTTCAAGTTGTTGTAGAATCTGAAGTTGAGCTTTGAGGTCAATTTTTGGGATTTAGAAGGATCTTTTTATTTCAGTGAATTTCTATTTTTTTGCATGGAGACTTCGTCTGGACAACCAGGCCTATTCCTTGAAAATGAATAATCAAAGGCCTGGATAATCAAATTTGGATAATGATGATGATGATGTTGATGATGATGGATGTATGTATGTCAGAGTGCAACTTACACAAATTTCAAGTTATTGTGACTAAATCGGTCAAACAGTTATTACATTCATGTACTTCTGATTCATACAAATTAAATGTTACAATTAAAAATTTCATTTTTTTAAGGTCCAACAGATTGTATAGTTGAAGGTGAAGTAATGAAATTAGGTGGTCCATTTCTACAAACATGGCAGAAAAAACATCTGAAACTTTATCCAAATAGATTAGAATTTTATCACAAAAATAGAGATGGCCAGGTTATTAGGGGGAAACAAGTTGAAGTAAGTATGATAGTTTTCAATCAAGGATATTTTTGCCATCCTCGTTGTTATTAAAGGGGCCTGAAGATTGAACCCCAGCCAAGGGATTTTAAGATTGAGCTGAATCCAAGAGATTTTAAGATTGAGCCCAATCCAAGGCATGTTAAGATTGAGCCCAAGTCAATTGATTTTAAGATTGATTTCAATCCAAGGCATGTTAAGATTGAGCCCAAGTCAAGAAGTTTTAAAATTGAGCCCAAGTCAAGGGGTTTTAAGATTGATTTCAATCCAAGGGGTTTTCAGATTGAGCCCAATCCAAGGGGTTTTAAGATTGAGCCCAATCCAAGGGGTTTTCAGATTGAGCTCAAGCCAAGATTTGAGTTTTCTCCTCACAACGCATACCAGGCTATCTAGCTGGTGTAACGCATTATTATTCTGTATTTGTATTTGAAACGTTTGGCGAGGAAGGTGGCTAGTAGTGTCATTATAATAGAGTCTAATTGTTTCATGCACTGTTGCATGGCAAATGGCAAATACTTGTAACTGTTACATTTGTGCTATATAGATGCGAAAAAAGTTGAATTTCTGTTGTGGCATTATTTCTGCATAGTACATTTTTTTACCTGTTGCATTTTATATGCACATAAATAATACATTAAACTGGTAATATAATTTCAGGGTGAGTATATTTTTATTGGAATGAGTGCTCAGTTTTCAGTCTTTTATTATAAATTAGATGTGAAACTCGAAACGAAAGTCAGTTAAAAGAATATTAAGATATTTTAGGCTGACTGACAAGCAGGCTTGAAAGATAATATGCCCTAGGAAATTATACCTCTATCATATTGCAACAGAACATGTAATGGGTCTTATATTCTTTGATGTTTGCATGCATGTACATAAAAATATTCCATCAAAATATACCAAAGCCTGATAAGTGAATTTCGCTTGTACACAGTAAAACCTTGATTCAATGCCGCCATTTTGGTATGTCAGATTTTGGTGTTATAAAACAGTAAAATTGAGCAGTGGGATCTTTACAGCCAAGTGAAGATTCTTTCATCATTACTGAGCTCATTAGTTCTTAATTAAGATGTGTTCTTCAGATAAGACCTTTAAAACTGAGACCCTGTGTCCAGGCAGATGTGGCATGTTAAAGAACCCTCCCTGCACATAGCCCTGTGTCCCGGCAGATGTGGCATGTTAAAGAACCCTCCCTGCACATAGCCCTGTGTCCCGGCAGATGTGGCATGTTAAAGAACTCTCCCTGCACATAGCCCTGTGTCCCGGCAGATGTGGCATGTTAAAGAACTCTCCCTGCACATAGCCCTGAGTGCATTGCAAAGGTCAAAATATCTGCCACTTCCTCTATATTGGGTGAGGCCTTGATATAAGTGAAATATTCTAGACTGGGACATAAAACCCCATTAAATCAATCAATCAATCTATTATTGGTTATTTTGGGATGGTAAAAGTATGATTCAAGAAAAAACACCTGACCTCTGATAAGTGAACTCACAAACTTTCACACACAAGGATCTGCCCCAAGTTGGATTTAAACCTTGGCATTGAGGGGTACTGAGATCCATAAGCATAAGAGTTTACTTAAAAGAAAGACCATTAAGGTACAATGGCCATTCACTTTATAAAGTGGGTTTGGTAAATAAAATGAAATAAAAAATAGACTCTGGGACTTCAAATTCTGTGGTAATATGGGATGTGAAAGAGTTATCAAGGGGTGTTATAACAAGGTTTTACTGTATATAGTCAAATTCTACTACAACCTAATAAAAATTCTACCATTCAAAATTCTGTCATAACATTATCAAATTCTGCTATAACCCAGTAAGAGAAAACCAGTTTGATCGTTCTGATAAAATGTTGAATATTTTACTTATATTTGACTTTGATTTATTTACAGTTAGTTTCCATGTTGGATATTAAAGAAGTATTCCAGGACTTCCAAAAACTAAACAAAACAGAAAATTGTATTGTGATAGTTCTTAAAAATGACACAAAAATAGCTATTACCTCCCCTGTAAGTATCATAGTAGATAGAAACATTATATTTGTTTTATTATTGTTATTTAAAATAAGAATACTGTAGCTTTAAATCCTCCAGACCAACTGATGTTGTTTGACAATTTTTTGGTGAAATTTGGAACTTTTGAGAAAGAGATCAAGTGGAACCTGTGAAAACAACGTGGCTGAGGTTAAACTGAAAACTTGCTTAAACAAAACTTCTATAAAGATCAATTTAAAAAAAAAAAAAGCCTTGTTTACAAAACAAAAACAAACAAAAAAAGCTTAGGTCTGGAAGGTTTTTTTTTTTTTTTTTTTTTTTCTATTTTTTTTCTAATTATCAAGACATGTTTATTTTTATTTGTTTACATGACATCTGTAAAAAAAAAAAAGTGACCATCTTTTTGATACATTTGATAAATGTATACCGACATTTCTATTTTAATTATTTATTTTATTATGATTTATTGTGATTTGGGGAATCATATTGTTTTCATTGTTTCTTCTTCTTTTTCTTTTTCTTCTTCTTCTTCTTATTATTTTTATAATGATGGGTTTTGATAAAATTTGGCACCAACAATCTGCTATCTTTGTAGATGCCCCTAACCTGATCAAATGATAAAATTTTTTTCTATCTTGAGGGTCGGTGGGTGTAAATTGCATTATTTAATTTCAAACATCTTTCTGTCCAAAACATACAAAGAGAGATAACTCTTACAGAATCTTCTTTCTTCTTCAGTTTTTTCAGATATATGAGTGTCTGATAAAAATGGGTAATCTAAATTTATGTATGTAGTTAAGCACTAAACAAAAATGATTCAATGTTAATGAACTTTCGGTACATGTTAATTAAGTGACTAACCTCTTTCTCACATACAGAATTTGTTTTTAATAAATTCTCAGTTACTATTTATTAAATGGTTTAAAATATATCAAATTTTTATCAGCACTGTCAAACAAGTTAAATGCATCATTCAATCTCATTCAAAATTTTAGGGTAGGTTCCTGCACCATTTAAGTTTTTACATCCATGGGTATTCAATGGGGGAGGAGTAGGACGGTGGGGTCTTAAAAACAAAAATCACCAATTTTTCCTTAAACACTTTGCTGTGTACTATAAAACCATGTATAAATTTGTAATCAGCATCTCAAGGTGCATTAATTCATATAAAACATTATCCATGGGTTACCACTAAGGGATGGTGCTTGGTATGGCTTTGTCATAACTTTTAAACTGTCAAGATCCCCACCCCTAAACTAAAAATTTTCTGGTTCCTAATGATAAAATGAAAAGAATGATATTAATGAAAGACACCTAAGGTCCTTTCACACTGTGGGGTAGGGCTGGGTGGTGCTAAGTATCTTTTAAACAATTGATCCCCACCCCTAATTAATGTATTTTCTGATTTCTTATGAAAAGTTGAATAGAGTGATATTAATAAAGGGCACCTAAGGTCATTTCCCACTTTGGGTGGTGCTATGTACAGGTATAACTTTTAAATAGTTAAAATCCCTTCTACTTATCTGTATATCTTCTTGTTCACTATGGACTTTTGAAAAGAGTGATAAAAACCTTCAGGAAATCATTTTCAAGAGAGGGTGGGAGTGGGAAGCCAGAATTCTTAACACCCATCCTCAGTCAAGAAACACTGGTAAATGGCATACTTGATTTCATTTCTTAAGGCAAGTTTACAGGATTTAATTCCTATTCAAAGAATGGAAAACAAATTCAATAGCATTATTACACCTTTTTATAAGTATAATTGCTTTAATCTTTTTGTCAATTATCCATTAATATGTAGGTTATAGCTACTTCACAATCATGACACACTTCAATCAAATTTGTTGGTTAAACACCTTACAGTTCTTGAAATAGATTTGCTATGAATCTTAAGTTGAATACCAACCAAAATACACTAGCTAATTGTAATTGCCAAATTTATGGATAGGGCCTATATCAGAAGATAGAACGCATGATTTTGATCTATTGAACTTGTAAAATTTACATACATTTCGAATTATAAATTTATACATACAGATTTGGACTTCAGTGATAAATTGGTTTCTTTTAACAAAAAATGTTGTTGCAATGGTGGGATAAGAGGGAATGACAGTGAATATGAGAAATGAATACGACTCGAATTATAAGTGTACAATTTTATGTAAACTTTAAATTTACTTGTCTTCCGCAGTCTCTCTTAATCAGCTTTTGATTACTAGTAATAGATACTATCGATCCATCACAAGATCAGTCCATCAGCAGGTGTATATTTTAGACAATATATAGAGTATGGATGGTGGGGAATCATACATGACTGGTATCCCAGTTACAATCTTTAGTTTTATTTATTTTTAATTTTTTTTCAGATAAATGTATACTGACATTTCTACTTCATATAGCAAAAAGTAAAAAGATTGTATTGCATTGGGACTTTTCAAAAAAAAAAATTTCTCATGCCAATTTCAACAAAATTTTAATCACTTTTTTTGTTTTTAGGATCGTGTTCTCATCAACCAATGGAAGGACGAAATTATAAATGGCTACAGAACATCCGCACAAATCATGGCAAACATGACAACTAAAGCAAGCAAAATGTATGGTGCTGCCATAACTAATAGTCCCAGCTCGGAGAACTTTAAACCGCCACTCGAACATCGGAATAGTAATGGTAGTTAGAATGTTATCAATTCCAAATAGCGTTTATGTGATGAAATTATTGATGAACCAATTGTACAAGGTTTTATATTAAATGTCAGTATGTAACCATGGATACATATTATCTATTTATAGTTCCAGATGGATTTGAATGTTAATGATATGTCGGTCAATCAGTACAAAGCACCAAAAAAATAATTAAATGCAAATCCAATATTTTCCACAATCTTGAAATACAGAAGAGTATATAAAATGGAGGGAGGGCATTAGTTGTTATCAATCATTACTCACAGTTTTCAAAGTGTATGTTGTAAGCAGTGAGATGGAAAAAAAAGATGACAAGAGTCACTAATGTGTTCCATCAAGTGCCAATACCTCTTGTTTTCGGAATCTGTTGAGACACTTTGTTCCAGATTTGTTAAAAGATGAAATGGTTGATTGATTGATTGATGATGCTCAGAAAATATTCTACATTATGTAAATGGGGTCAGATCAGCATCTTATTTATTAAAACTTTTTGACGTCACTTAATTCTCATTAGTGTGTTTTACTGTACATGATTCAAGCTGTAGTCTGTCAAGTTTGACCTCTGTCCTCTTGACATTGACCTTTCATTTGAATTGTGGGTAAAAAATTTCCAGGTACAAAAGTTAACTCACTGATCCGTTTTCAAAAATTGCTTTGAAAAAGAGCATATATTTGTTCTGTAGAATGGACAAAATTGAACTAAGCAAAAGAGATTTACAAGATGTTTGTGTGTGTTCATTTTGCTACAAAAAACAAAGGTACCATTTGGTGTTGCAACCTTTTTAGAGTTAAAGGCACAAAACATCAGTTTTCCTACTAACTTTAGAAAATGAAAATGAAATATTTATCTTTAGCACAATAAAATACCAAATAAAATAAATATTCTCAATTTAGATGGTAAGCACTGGTCAGACAGGGACAAGTGTTGGATATAAATATTAAGGGTTATAGATCTTTAATATTGAGGTCAACAAAGAAATGATCGAGGTCAAAGGGCAGAGGTCAAATTTTTCAAGCTATAATACAAAGTTGTATATATATGTTTGTACTGTTCATAATAGAGTCGTTATTTATAATTACAAACAAATCGGGTTCACAAGCCTACCACATGATCATAACTCCATAGCGTTTAAACAAATTTTACATCACAAATTCCTGGAATGCAGTGGTTTTTAGAAGAAAAATTTCAACTTGTGCAATTTCAAATCCGATGGAATAATAGTTCCCTACAAGCTTTATGGGGTTATCATGTGGTATGATTGTGGACTCTATTTTCTTTTTTTAAATATTATTATATACATGAGATTTATTGTTTCCTAAGTTTATTGGATATATGTTAAGCGTACAGATTTTACCTCATGTAGTAAGTACATTGCATTTCAATATCAAAAAATGAATACCTTTATGCGATGAATCTTGGGGTTTATTTCAACGTCTTGACTGTGATGTATGCATTTTAATTCATGGTGTCATAAAAAAAATGTCTGCCCTTTTGTATGTTTGTATGGTAGAGAAAATTTTAGTTTTCATTTGTGCAAGAGAATGAAGTGGATGAGAAACAAAACATATCTTCTTTATATATATGTGGAAAACAGAGACCTGAACATTTCTGAGAAAATACAGAAAAGACCAAATTGAAGGGAGGTGTAGGCATACACTGTACAATCTCTAGTCAGCCTTGGTCAAGGGCCTGATTTTTAATTCTATTCATTGTCATGTTTTTATCGGTACATATTTTATTTTTTATCATACCATAAACTGCCATACTGTTTGTTTGCTTGTTTATGTCTTGTGGTCAATTCTGAACAGAATGACAAATTATTATTATTATTGATACAATATATATTGTTAGAAAAGACAAAGATGATATACTTTTTATTCGATTCAGAGAATTAGAATTTTGTAAATATTTTCGTTTTGAAAAACAAACTTACCATGTCTTCTAGTTCCCTAAATTTTTCTCAAAGACTCCTTAGAAGATGTCTTGATTTTCAGATATATATCCTGGTAGATTGGAAATTTGAGTTACGGGATGTATCTACTTACGGTAATTTTAAATTTGGTAAAATTCACATTTTACAAGCTGTCACTGCCAGTTCATAGCAAAGTCCCAAGAATTACTCCGAAAGCACTATATTGTTATTTTAACTTGTAAAATTTTTGATAGATGGTATTTGTTTTAAATATTTAAAACAAGCTTATTCCTGAATCTTGAACATTTTTTCAAAATTCCTATGAAGGTCAAATTTAACTCATCTGGTGACAATTTTCGTCATAAGGTTGGTCTTGAGTTTAACTCTTCCAGTGCCAGCGGTCTCAGATGAGAAAATTGAAAGTTGATGTAAGATCCAATTTGAGCTTTATGGTAATTATTGGAGCCAATCAGTCCAGACATCTAACTCGGTGTATTTCCTGTTTCAATGGAATTCCCAAGCATACCATGCTGTTAGTTTCCTACAACAATAGTAGAGAACTGTAAGGAAAACTTTTACCTTGAAATTTTCCGGGAATAAACATTTTTATGGAAAATTGTTAACTTGGGTCTTTCCATGTTTGATGGAAATAATATAACATACGTGTTATAGGGATCATGTGATTCACTGACAAATGCCATAACACAAAACTGACTTTTTTCATTAATGCTTTTTGACCTTTTTAACCTTTGACCTTTCATTTGAATTTGACATCTTCCTACATTGTCAGATCAAGATGTTTTTATTTTTTAATTGCTTATTCATTTTTTCTCTCTTTCCGGTGCTATTTATCATCTGTTGTATCGCTTTTTACATGTATACAGGAACAAGAGATTGAGAGAAAGATAGAGAGAAAGAAAGAGAGGAAATTCGAGTAACGGATTTTTGTTTTATAAAATTATATGTATATTTATCAATTATAAGTTCAGAACATGTTCATTTGTTTCAGTAAGATTATTAAGTCTTAAAACTTTGTATTCTGATTATTCAGAACAATTTTTGTTGGTTTATTATTGGTGTTCAAATAGATTTTATTATGATTATTATTATTATTATTATTATTATTTTCTGTTGTCTACAGTCAAGGAGATTTTTTGCCATTCACTCTAATTTGAGGCCCCAAATTTTTTTTCTTCTATTTCTTCTTAGATAAGCCTCTTTCAATTTTATTACTGAACCCTGTTAAAATAGCCAAAATTTTACTGAACAAAGGTGGCAATGAATCGAGGTATTATGTACTGTCCTGGATTTTTTTTTTACTTTTTAAGTTCAAGATTGTAGAAAAAGTTGAGCCAAACTTATTAATTAACTTTTCATGATTAGCAGTTCCAATAATAAGGCAGCTTTAAATTGAACATTTACACGACTAATATTCAGTCTAAATGACTATGTTAGATATAGACAAATTCTAGTCCAGAAATATACCTCTCAGGGCTATAAGTGTGGTTAACAAGATTTAGCCACAAAATTAATATAAAAAAACAAAAATATTTTAGTGCCAAAGATAAAGTTTTGAATCTCAACAAATTTTATATTGGAACTTACTACTAATAAAAAAGATGGTAATTTATTTCATATTTTTAAATCAATCGTATATATATCTGATTTTGCTCACTGATTGGTTGGTTTTTGGAAAGGTACATTGCACTGCGGTCAATATTTAATTTGAAGTGAGAAAGTTAAGTTTGAAAAGATTGAAGAAGCCAAAGAAAAAAACAAACAAAAACCATGACTTTTGACAAGCAGTTGCTATTAGTCATAACTATAATACAATCTTGAACTAATGGGGTCAGCCAGCATACCACACAATACACAATAACATTTGTGCAGACATATGAATATTGAATATGTTACAAAGCATATTTTTGGAATCATATCATTATGATGGGAAATGCAAACTTTTAGATCCGACATCATTTTGACTTGAAATGTTCATACACACACACACAACCACACACAGAGTTTTATTGTTTAGAGCTGCAACAGCGATATTGCAGCTATTTGACCTGACATAATTCTGCACAAAGGTTAAGTTGTATATGTACAACATGGTATACTTGGCCATTGCTTGTTTTTATCTCTATAAACATTATTTACTACTATTTATTGTTTGTACATGTTAGATGTACACTGTGTTGATCGCGGTGAATTGTATGTCGTTGTTTATATATTATGTTATGTCTGTTTTTGCCATTTTAAGTTACAAGTTGTTAAATTATGTTATAATCAGGAAGTGTATCTGATGGTATGATTGTCGCCGTAATGTAAAAATGGTATGTAAGAAGGGTGTGTCCGTAAGGTGTGGCCGTGAAAAGGTTTATGTCTTTCACAGTCCCAAAACATCCCTTTCTTGTAAAAAACAAATTTTTGAGCCAATTTATTTTTGGTGATTTTTAAGTAAAGCAATTAAAAAATAAAAACATCTTGATCTGAAATTCGATCGTAAACGTGGCAATTTATTTTTGTGAATATGTTTGACCAAGAGAATGGTGTTCACCAGTGATATCTAATAAGGTATTGTTTCTGCTGGTTTGGAAAACATTAACATTGTATCCATTGATCCATGCAAACATTCAGAGACATTACTATTGTGCTGTAAAGGATCCCAGTAAGCTAGAATAAGCGCACATGTTTTATTATATAGTAGTATTTAGCTTTGAATTTTGAACTCTACAAATGAATGTTAATCTTTGTTCTTGATAACTTTTGATATGAGGTAAAAAAATAATCCATGTCTGTAAAAAATTTGTAAAGTACTTGTTTGTCCTTCTCATAATTGTAAACCATTTTAAAAAAAAATGATAAAGAAAAATGAAACTTATCATCAGGCAGTGACATGTTGGTTTTTGATCTCTGAAAACCTTTCTCTGTGGTCAAACCAATGATTCTTTAGTGTTACACTTCTATATTCACTCTGTCCCATGATTCCCTGTTCTAGGTGTGTTGTTGGGTTTTTTTTTTTTTTTTTTTTTGTTTTTTTTTTTTTTTAATGATTTTCAGGATTTTTCTTCACAAATAAGAAATCCTTTAAAGATGATGATTACAAATCCTTACTATATACATCAGTTATTATACCTCCTTCCTGTATGTAGTCATGACAATTTCTTTTTGTTTTAGAGTTTATGGTTTATTAAATTTATATTTTTTATGATTTTGAATCTCTTTGTTATGTAAGCAGATTTTTATTTCATCTGATCATTAATTCTTTTACCACAGGCCTTTCTAGCTCACCTGCATGGATTGTGGTAGAGTTATTCCCCCTGAAGTCTTCTTCATTGTCCAATGATAAGTTTAAAGAGCAACCTCACTAAAATGTTGATCTATTTTAGCAAGCTCTCTGGTCACATTTGCCCTAATTTTATTTATCTCATACATCATCTGTTTATCAACATAAAAATCCATTAAATTTTTTACTCTCTCTCTCTCTCTCTCTCTCTCTCTCTCTCTCTCTCTCTCTCTCTCTCTCTCTCTCTCTCACACACACACACACACACACACAGAGTAACATTTTCTATTACTCTTTAATCCATCTGGTTTTTTTTTTTTAGAACACATCTGTCACTCATTGCTTTCTAGAAACCAAGAACAAGCTAAATGTATCTATCTTCAAATGAGAGTTCACATTTTATTGATAAAAAATATTACGTAATGACCATGACAATATAAATCCAAGTATTTATTTGATCACTTGACGTGACCAAGGGAGGTAATTAAGTTTTAAAGAAAGGGGAGACAACTGTGAAATATATTGATCTTAACAAATGACCTTTTCGTTCTCTCCAGTTCTTATATTGTTGAAATTTATTAAACATGCATTTTATTTATAATTAATTTCATATACTTGCATATACATATGTTGTTTTTTGTTATATTATCAAAACTTTTAGATATTTTTAGATATCATAACATCATGTACTATGCTTTAATGAATCTCCATACCAAAGTTGTTAATAGTGCTGTATAAAACTTTCTTTTTTTCTTCATTCTTTTTTACTTATTTGATAGCATGCAGGAAAATTAAATCAAATGTCTATGATGTAATCATAATTTCCCTATAGATATTTTTACTAAAAGGGGAAATAACTCTAAAAGAAAAAAAATTACGGATTGAATGAGCCAAAATGTTTATAAATGATATATAGAATGTTCACAATTTAATGGTAATATAAACATTGATTCTGTTTTAAAACTAGCAACAAATTAATCTTTGGAAGGGTACATATATACAAGAGGTCATGCCTCATTATAAATTTTATTTTAGTTTAAACTTGTCCATTTTATAAGTGACCTTTACCAGAATATGGCTCTTCCTTTTGCCTAGGGGAGATAATTACCTTTTAATGATACAGGGTTGGTATAATTCTTTATATAGACAGAATTTTCTTTATTTCCTAAAAGTATTTATATTTTATTCTGTGCCATATATTAAATTGGTCATTCTTTGTTAAATTCTCAATATCTGTTTTAAGGCCTGTATGATTATGGATTCTGTGGAATTCATCATTTTTCTTGCAAGTGTATTCATGTATGCATATGTGAAGGCAAAAAATGAATGCAAGTAATACATTGAAATAATAAATATATTTCAGTTCATAATTGTTTCCTGGGTTCCATTGACTACACGTAAAACAACATGTTTTTAACACAAAACATTGGCAAATCATTAGGCTGCTTTATTAATGTTAAAATTATTTTTAATTTAGTCTAATAGTGGCAAATAAAACTTTTCTGAATAAATACTAAAATGAAGCCTCAAAATTTTCTTTTTTGTGCACTTCTGCTAGCCTCAACAAATTTTAATGATGTTTGAAATTTCCTTATTAAGTTTTATGAACAGTTTGGCAAAAAAAAACCAAAAATGTTTTCATTTCATACCATGTAAAACAACATCTATTAACTTTCCTTATGTTTTAATGGTATGACTGAGATCAAATAAAACAGGATATGCCATTTTACATGTAGGGAGATCGGGTTGACATAACTGGTATTGGAAATTATAGTTGATTTTATTTGATGGTGTAAACAGAATGGATGAGGTTTAAACATTGAATGTCATATTGTAGAATGAATGTTTTGTTTTGCGTTTTAAGTAATATTTCAGATTATTAAATGGCCGTAGGTTCATACGATTTTTGTTTTGTTGATATTGGATAATTTAGATGAAAGAGGGCAGTTTCTACATGGATCTCATTGTAAGGCCTTCTGTCTCTTGTTATGACTGTTGTAACATGTTTGCCCCGCCCCCATCCTCTCCCTCAGCAGATTATAATATAACATGAATATTTAAATTTATATATATATATATCCAAAAAACATTTTGTATGATTATCAATACTGTATATGAGAACATTTTTTTCTACTTTAACTAAAGATGTAAAATTTCTACGATGTAAAATTTTTATTGTCATAAAAATTTATGTATGGCATAATATATTTAATGAGTATGAGTCCTGATTACATCATTGTCCTTGACCTAGATTATTTATGTTGATTTATATGATATTTTGTATGCCTGTATGTGAGTGAAAAAAAATATCTTTTCACTGAATCTATTTAGTGGGATGTTACTGTGTGAATGGATCGAAAGCTACGTGTAATTTGATTTTTAAAGTTTTGAAACGTTAAGGATTTTAATTATGAGTATATATGTAATTGAGATCTTTTTTTTTTCTGGTTGGTTAATGTTGAAATCTCATTTATTGCTTTAAAAAAATTTAATATTGTAAGAAAACAGCCATTAAATTTATCACTTTACATTATATGGAAATAGATTTGTAGATTTAAAAGACAATTTACAATTTGGACATACATGTACCAGTAAATTTTTTTTTTTTTTTTTTTTTTTTTTTTTTTTTTTTTTTTTTTTTTTTTTTTTTTTGTGAGCAACCATTAAGAGTTATTTGAAAGCTTATAGATTTGAAATTTCATTTTTTAAAGGAGCATCTATGAAAAATCTCTTAATTACTTTATAGGCATAAAATTATACAAGTTAGCACAATAGCACAATTTCAGTAATTTTTTTTTTTTTTTTTTTTTTTTTTTTAGATTATTATTATTACTATTTTTTTTCTTAAAGAAATGTTAAAACAAAGATATTTTTCTTTTATTATAACAGTTTAAGGTTTTTGAATATGTTGTTTTGTTTGATAAAAAGATAATTTGAAGACATTAATATTTTTCAAATTTTTTTACATAGATCTTGAAACGAACGAGCTTGTACAATATCCAACTGACAAGATCCATTGAGTTAGTGATAAATTCAGCAGTATAAAATTATTATTGGCTCTGGAACATAATTTAGTCATTTTAAAACTAGAACATTCATGTGTTTAAATACATGTACACCTGTTTTTCTTCTTAGTTCTTTTATGGTTAACTTTAATATCACGATTATTGTGCTAAATAGGAATTTAACTTTACGATGTCAAAGTAACGACTTTCCAAAATTGCACAATGGAATTTCAGACATCTAACTATCATACTTTTTTGCCTATTGATTCATCACTGGAACGATGTGTTTATTAAAATTTTTAATGTATTGTTAGATTTTTCCAACTTTATTTTGAAAACCATATCACACCTTCATCTAAATAAAATGATCTAAATCATGGAAAACGGAATAGTCTATTTATAATAAAGGGTTGAATGTGGAAAACTGACCATCAAGTTGTAAGAATAAAAATGTTGTTGACTTTTTGTTTGTTTTACTGAAAAGTCACATTTTAGGCGTTCTGTTCTGTTTGAATGGACTGTCCGATGTGTAAATGGGCAATCCAAATAAGTTTGACTTTCAAGCATGAAATACAATAGTCCAGTTTTAGAAATTAAAATTTTAGGCTTTCCCATTATGCTTAAGCTGGATGGTCAAATTATTAAAGAGATACAGAAAATGACCATCCAATATCAAATTAGATTTGACTCGGCTCTTAAATTTATGCTTCCTTTGTTTGGTTTTGTTTTTGTTTTTTTATTACATATAAAACCAACCAAATAAATATAATTGTTGTTAATGATTGATCTGAACTGGTTATATGTACAAGTGATATTTTTATTTATTTTGCTAGGATTCAATGAATGCTTTCTGTCGATTACTAAGTCATTTATTTTTCACTATAATTTTAGTGAAGTTAAAAATTAAAAAAGAATTTTATTGTAATATAAAACAACTGTAATGGATAAATAAACCTGAAAAAAATCCACACCTTGTTAAATTTTTGTTTGTTTATACAATGTGTATTTACTATTGTTGTTGGAGACGTATGGTTAAGTGGTAATTAAGAATTGTTTTGAGCTGTTATTTTGCTAATAATTCTCCTTATGTAGGTGAAGGGGCCATAACAGCAAAGTTTCTGACCTCTCATCACCTTCTTGTGCTTCCCTTTTAGGCTGATAATAGTGTAAGAAAGTTTATTAGTTAGCTTGCTGAAGTTTAGTTTTTTGTGGGCACTCCAGTTTCCTCTATCAATTAAGAAATGACTGAACTGCCTTGAAATAAATGAAAAAAATCTTGACTTGGGTGTAATACACCATTATTCAACTCAACACCTCCTGTAGGCGATACCTAACAAGATCTGCCAGAAGAACGATATCACTCACCTGCGCATCTGGTCTATCACAAAGCTGTAACAGGTGAGCTACGAAAGGTCCATTGTTACAACAGGTTTGCCATTGTTAAGAACACTAAATGAATATTGCCACAAACTAAATTTCTGCAACATAAAAAAGTGACTTGTATTTTGTACAAGCACTCTACCAACTAAAGTTACAGGTTGGTTGGTTGAGATATTGTTTAACACTCTTTACATTAGCAACTTTTTAGCTTATCACAACTTAGTCTAACAATAAGTACACATATACATGAGTATGTTATATGGTCTGTCTTGTACTAGTGCACACATAGGATGACTTTAACATGCTAGCTCATAGAGTCAGTATGCCATAGATAAGCATACTATTGCATATATATGTGGGAGGTCGGAGTGTAAACTCCAGCCAGTTCTAAGACTTGAAAAAGGCAGTGAGAATGGTAGTGTGAGAAGGTTTGTCAATTTTCTAACTAAAGATCTGTGGTTTTTCATGGGCTTCTTCATGCTTCTCCATCTTAAAACTGACTACTGAAAATATCTTAACTTGGGCATAACAAACAATCAATAAACTATACTGCTTTACACTCTGTAAATGATGTTCACCACACAGGTATTACCTAATTTTTTTTTTTTTTTTTTTTTTTTTTTATGCTGAAAAGACAAGCCATATTATGAATCATTTATTGATTTTATTTTTCAAATTTGTAAACAAAATAGTTACAAATATACTAAACATTTTTGATATCTCTGATTGAATTATTAACAAATAACATTTTAATCATAAAACAAAATGAACAATTTAACAAAAATCTCATGTTATCTTTATATAAAACTGCCTCTCTCAACTCGCATGAACTTAAAAATGACAATACATTTTATGGATACTGTTAAAACCACTTCAGTGACCAAGTCCTACAACAGATTCTTGGAAAAATAATAGCATATATCAATACTTTGTAGTTACTATGGCAACAGGGAAAAAAAAAGATATGTATGAATCCTTGAAACAATTTTTTACTGATAACTGGTAAGTTACTGAAAGTTCAAGGGAGATAACTCTAATTGGAAAGTTACTAAAAGATCAAGGGAGTTAACTCTAGCTTGGATATACAAAATAGAAAGAAGTGTAAAGTTTACATCTTATAGTCCTCACCCTTAAAGCTGGAAATGGTAGATTTAAAAATTAATTGTAAAACTAAACATAGCTTAAGACACAGACTAGAAAAGACACTTACATAATTCATCCCTGGGCACTGACAGATACAAGGGCCCTTGAAAACTTATAAACAGAGAAAAAAGAGAGAAAATGGAACCAAAAGGTCCCCAGAAATATTAAAAATTCATTTTTCAATGGGCCATTGACACCTGGACTGCCAACAGGGCTCTAAGACCCCTTGCAGCTGTGTGGCTTGAGCTTTTGATGCCTAAAATATCTCATGATAAAATTCTTAACACCCCTTCCATAAAATCTGGATCCGCCCCTGCTTGGAGACAAAAAAATATAAACAAACAGAATGTTTGCTTTGTACAGTAAGTATTAGATCTGCTTGTCAATTAATCAAAGCAAATTTACAATTTCTTGATACAAGAACAATCGGTGTGATTGTAAGTCATTTAAAATGTCAGCAAGTCCTTTGATGGAACCAATGGTTATGTTTCTCAAGAGTTATGGACCCTATCATGTTGTTTTAAATGCTGAATTCAGTAAATTAGAATAAAGGGTAATAAACCTACTGTGTAAATAACTACGTCGTAGTGTTAATGTTTCTGATGAATAATGGATTCCTAGTTATACAAGGACAAATATGAAGTCATAATGGTGCCACCTTTTCCCTGTATTAGAGTGATTTTAAAAAGACTGGAAATTATACAATAGCATATCTACAGCAATTTTGTGGCATGAATAAACAGTATGTGATTAATTATGTGACAGTATGCTCCCTGCAGCATGTAATAACTCAACCAGGGAAGAAGTTAAAACAAAAACGTCAAAGCCATTTTACCCGTGTTGAAGTATAAAGGAGGAAATTGTAGATAATCCAAATAAATAAAGTAATGCAATTTTCAGGGATTACCTGTGAAACACATGCTGCTGTTTTGTCCAGAATTAGGCAGTTTTGTCATGTGACTCGTGTAAATTTTCATTTCCAGGTTAAATAGCAGACACAATAAATAACTGTCGAAGTTATCCCCAGGTGATTGATCATCTTTTTTAGCAATAGCAATGCCTACAATGCAACATAAAATTGTGGCATATGACACTGCAATTCATACGGCACAAATTAAAGACACCAGGTGAGACTTTGACACCATATAATGAGGATTACATATGTATCAAACAATATTCTTGAACACTAGAGAATTCACAAACAATCATAGATCAGTTTACCAAACCATATATAAATAAACAACATGTATACATGTGTTATTCATACTTTCACAGCCAGTAGCAACTATGACCAATTATAATGTTCAGACAATGCACTTGTAACATGTTCAAACTCTAACTGAAATCAGAAGACAGCTTCAACTTGCTATGGCAAGCATACTGTTCAGGAGCAAGTGTTTGAGCAAGTGCATGCAGGTGGCCGCTGTCATTATATTCACCTTAGATTCAAGATGAAACCATCATGTATTTCAATTTATATTTTAATGGAAGAGTATGGTATCTTTTTAGAATGGATTTCAATGATTGAAGTAGTCAAAACTCATGTACAGATACCAAATTTAATTTGTATTTTGGCATTTTTACTCGAGCATAATTATTGTTAAAGCATCTCAATTATGATTGCTAGATTAAATACTATTGCTCACATCAATTCAATAGACATAAAAAATTGGTTGTGCAAGCACAGTGGAAAGCAATCAGTCTGTTAAATACATATCATGTATCCATCGATCAATTTAGCTCAAAGGGCATATTCTAGGTAACTGCATAAATTTTTCTGGCAAAGAGACTATTTAAGTGGAATCTATTGTATTAAGAGTTTCCCAATGTAAAACAGATAAACTAGTAAGAAATTACACAGAAAACAGGTTCACTGATATTTGCTTGGCACTAGGGGAGGTGGAGGGGGCATAAATTGGTGAGAAATCTGGCACTTAAAGGCACATACCTGAGGTGAATGGCAGCCAAAGTGTTAAATTATTGCAATATTATAAATAAGTTATACACACAGGTAGCATGTCGGCATGTATTCTACAAATAAATAAATGTGTGAAGATTATGAGGTCATGCAGAAAAAAGAGATATGGTACATGATAAACTCCCCTTAATCGAAGGGGCCTTAGATCTCTCATCATCTAGATTCAAACACCACATGCAGACCTTATAGTGAAAAAGTGTAAAAAAAAAAAAAAAAAAAAAAAAAAAAAAAACCCCTGTTTGAAGTTCAAATTACAGTCAAACCTGCTTTAAATACAACCTCTCTATAAGGCCCACCTGCTTATAAAGGCCAAAGAATTCTATCCAAGTTGCTCTTTGTCTATAATTATTTGAACTTGTATATAAAGTCCACCTGTCTATAAAGGCCACTTTTATTGGTTCCCATGGATGGCCTTTGTAGACAGGTTTGACTGTAATTAGATACTCTGAAAATTATTATACATAATGTCAGTATTTTTCATATCTCAACAAGAACTTTTAATAATCTGACATCACCTTCTTGGGAGCACAAATAAACCCCATTGTTATCACAGCACACACAAAAATATACTAAATATTTCTTTGACATCGATACAAAAATATCATTTTATCTTTACACTATATATCATTTATTACTTTATCAGACATACACTCCACTCTTGTACAATTTTTATACCAACCATTTTCATTCTACATTATATTCTATTTTACAAATTTGAAGTTTTCCAACCTTTTCATTGGTTATTTTTTTTATAAATTTCAAATTTCCTAGCCTTTTCATTGGCTTTTTTCAAAATTTGCCAATTTTCTAGCAATTTCATTGGTTAAAAATATCAAACTTTATGTTCCATGAACAAAATGCCTGACTTATGTTTATGGATCAACAATTAAAAAAAAAATGCCATAATTACAAAGGATGTAGAATATAATGGATGCCAAATATGCTATCATATATAAAAATGCTAATATTTGTTTAGATTAAAAATAAAAAAGTGACAGAAAAAAAGAATAGATGGTAGACAGGCAGACTGAATTTGGTATCAACCAAATATGTCACCTTAGGCAAGATAAAATATAACATTCTTTAGTTTGATAGCATTTAGAGATTATGTAACAATTTGCAAGGTTAAACTACCGGTATTTCATGGTTCTCACTCCTTTTATATTAATTATTCTGTTTTCTACACTTATCATATCTGAATGGAATTATCTCATAACCACAAAATAAATCTCCTTATGTTTGTGCAAAAAAATCATTTCTATTGGATATGGAATTACATGTTGACATTTTTCCCGTAAATTATGTTAATCCTGCAATTCAAGACAAAAAATCTTTCCCATCAATCTACAAAAAAATTAAGAGATACTGATTGTGTGGCTCACTGGTAAATCCAATAGCTTCAACAACTACAACACATCATACCATCAAATTTCTTCATTACAAATCTATATCTATTTTACCCTCTCAGGGCATCCATTAAATAAAACATAAATTAAAAAACATTTATATTGCACTATGAAAATGAACATCAGCCAAGTTGCATCAATAATAATTAGCACTATTTCTATAACATTTCATGTCTGCACTAGGCTCTAAAACGGACTGTTTGAGGTGTTAAAGGGAGGTAAATTACTAATTTGAAACTATGTTTAATTTTACAGAGATTTACTTCCCTTTATCAGATTATTAAGGAATAGCAGGCTTTTCATCTTAAAACAGAATCAATGTTTTTTTCACAACTTGGAAAAATATATGGTTAATCTGAATTAGTTAAGCTGTTGGTCAACTACTGTTGAAATGATAACATAATTAATTTAAGGCCAATAACTCAGGAAGTAAATTATAAATTACAAATCAAATCAAACACAGACCTTGATAAATGCCTTCATAGAACCCTGAAATTAACCTTTGCAATGAAATGTACCGGTACATCATCCTGATACAGGGACTACCAGTTAATTGACCTCTGACCCCTTATGTGTTTATAACTGGCAAGATGTTAAAAACAAAACCCTTTTTTTCAAAATTAATATGAGCATTACTTAATATGCATTTTAAATTTAGTTTTTACAATTTTGTCATGTAAAACAACTTTACAAAGTTCACTCTGACTTTTAATACAAATTTTGTGAAGCATTTTAAAAATTGTGAATTAAAAATATGAGATTAATTAAATAATAAATGCAGAATTTTATAGATATAAAACAAAGCAGCACAATTTTCTACTGGGATAAAAGCACCATTTTCACCAGTAAATTTTTTGCACCATACGTAGTAAAATGGACTGGAAACACACAAACATGTGTAATGATGTTAAATTTAAAAAAAGAAGAATTGTAATGATGGCTGCCAAACAACCACAATAATAAATCCAAAGTAGAAATATTTGCTGTGAAAAGTCCGTGGTTGTTAATCAACCACAAAAATAAATCTATAGTAAAATGTGAGAACCAGGTAAGATATTGGATATTAACAAAGGAATGTTTGTGTTGACATTTACGCCAGCAAATCCATCAGTTGATACCAAAACTGTGAAAGATTTTACCAGCAATTATTTATACAAGTACAGCATGTATATTAATGTGCATTCATATACATGTATATCATAAACTGTTGGCTTTGCAGAAAAGAACATAGAATATTTATGGCAAAATTGGGTCAAAATATTTTTTAAGTTTCTTTTACAGTACAAGTTTAATTTTTAAATTTGAGACAAAATTTGAGAAACGATAAGTAACCTGTGAGTCTTGTCAAATCATATCATTAGTGCAATTTAATTATTTTTATTTCAATAAATTAAGAGATAGTAAATATGAATACTTTGCAAATAGTACTCCAGTTCTGAAAAAGTCTTCGATTTTGGAAAACTTCTTATAAAAGTATAAATTTTAAGAAAATGTTGTGCAACATTCACAATCAGAAAAACAAAGTTTAGAACCCTGTCAATCATTATTAATCACATATCAGAAAACTTTGGTGTTTGCATTCCGACTTATTTCAAAATTTAAGTTTTTTATTGATTGTTCTATAATTTGAATTCAAAAGATTGATGACCAAGGTCAGTTAATTCAGTCAGTGCATACTAATGCTGGTAACTACTGAATGGATCTCCAAATAACTTTAAAATTAATGTCTGCTGGTACACTTGAACTTTTCTAACTTACTTTACAGAAGAGTTCCACTACTTCCTTATCACTTATAAGCTTTTATTTATATTCTGTAAATTGGAAAATATTAATGATCATTTAAAAATTAAAATTAATGTCTGCTGGTACACTTGAACTTTTCTAACTTACTTTACAGAAGAGTTCCACTACTTCCTATCACTTATAAGCTTTTATTTATATTCTGTAAATTTGAAAATATTAATGATCATTTTAAAAGTAAAATTAATGTCTGCTGGTACACTTGAACTTTTCTAACTTACTTTACAGAAGAGTTCCACTACTTCCTATCACTTATAAGCTTTTATTTATATTCTGTAAATTTGAAAATATTAATGATCATTTTAAAAGTAAAATTAATGTCTGCTGGTACACTTGAACTTTTCTAACTTACTTTACAGAAGAGTTCCACTACTTCCTATCACTTATAAGCTTTTATTTATATTCTGTAAATTTGAAAATATTAATGATCATTTTATTTTTCACAAAATTTACAAAAGTAACAAGATGCAAAAATATAAATTTTGCAAATAATTTAGTTTTATGCCATTGACCATATGACGAAGCAAAAATAAACACCAAAATCTTGAAAATTAACTTGACATCAAAATTTCCAGATAAACAGTAATATTAGTTAAATCTTACCCAAATAAATAATTTTAGAGTAGAAAACTAAATATTTAAATAAACCTAACAAATCTTGTTGATAAAAAAAACTGAGAGTCCATAGTCTCAAAAAATTTCTAAACAATACATTATTTGGTAATAAAGTTCTTTACTTCATCTGGCATTCCTGTAAATAATCTGCATTTTTTTAATTATCATGATAACCAATCTATAGTGTGAATTTTCTTACATCTCAACTAGAAGTTAAATTTGCTTAATCCCTGTCAGGACTTATATAAATTCTGTAGTGATTTACTCAATGAACTGTTATATTTATCATCTTCATCTGGTTGCGGTGACGACAAAGGCGACAGTGAATGTTTCATTGTACTTATTGCCTGCGTAACTGAAGTCACGTCGTTTATGATCATATTTGCTACCTGTAGTGCCAGCTCTTCCTCCTAAATAAACAAATTATTGATATTAATTTTTTTTATAAGGTGGAACCTGTGAAAATCTAACCCTGCATATACCAAAAGTCTGAACTTTTTTTTATAATCTGACATACATGTACCATAAAATTAAACTATGCTTAATGTATAAATGGTATGCTAAATGCCAGTCTGAACTGACAATAATTTGGTCAAGCTAACTGACAAAGTCCATTGTTTTTCTCCAGGCACTCCAGTTTTCTCATCCATCTTAAATGCAATATACATAAAAGAATCTTCTCTAGGCATAAAACATTTATTCATCACCTCACTCTTTATCAATGAGGAGCCTCAGTGAACAAATGGTCTAAAGAATGCATTTACAAACCAAAGTGCCTCTTCCCCCTAAGTTCAAATCCTAGAGTGAGAAAATTTGTCTGTTCTGTTGCCAAAGGTAAGCATTTTTCTCACAACCCTCTATTATCCTCCATCATCACAGACAGAACAGCTCTGATATAAGTAAAAAAGTCTTAAACTCAGGGCAAAAAAAATCACCATTACTTCACTCCATAAGGCTCATCATCATAGAGAATATACATGAGAACCTGTCTATATTGCGGTCCTACGTTTTCCAAAGTACAGACATGATCAAATGAAATTCTCTTTAATAAAACATTCAAAAGAGTATGCTTATTGAAGTAACATATAAATTTATAATTATTAAGAAAGTATATTATTTTTCCTAAAACTGGACTGAATGTCAGAGTTTCCTAAGTGTCTAAAAACTACAGCTTATGTTAATAAAAGTCAATCAAGCATTCTTTTCAGTTTTAAAATTTGTAATAAATAAATTTCCCATATATCATTGGTTATCTGCTTGTCTTAAAAAAAACAACTTAAAATTTCTTTAAAAAGAAGAAAAAATTAACTTGTGTCGCGGTATTAAGCAAACAATGTACCAGTGATTACCTTTTTGTACCAGTGATTACCTTTTTGTACCAGTGATTACCTTTTTGTATCAGTGATTACCTTTTTTTAATTATGAGAGAAAATTTAGACTTTAATTGAATTCATAAAATTCAAAAAATTAAATCACACAATTACAGAAATAGTGAACAAAAAAATATTTGGAATACAATGCCTAAACCAACAATTTTAATCGATTCTAATTATATTGTCAAGTACCAGGATTTGTCTTACCTTCTCTCTATCTTTCTTTTTAAAAAACCCAATACCACCTAAAAAGACAGAAACAAAAATCTACTATCACATTTTTTCAGTTTACTTATGTACCATATGTTACATGTTCTCTTGACGTATAGGGCCTCAAGTGAACTATATAACAAGCTTATGGATCAAACTAACCCTTCATGGCTCAAGTTTGAATCCCACTTGAGCAGATGCTAGTGCGAGAAAATTTAATAGTTCTCTTGCCTAATGTTGGTGGTATTCTCTAGGCACTCTGGCTTCCTCCATCACCCAAAAAACTAGCCACCTTTGTTTAAGAGAAACATCTTGACTGGGACATAAAACATAATTACTTCTTTATTCCACGCTTCAAAATATCACTTACATTAGATATGGAATTGTCCAATTTGAGATTTACTTGCTGAAATTATAGTACCTGTATTTAATTACAGCTGAGTCTGTTTATAGGCAAAGTGTTATTCAATTCTTTATGTCAATAATTATAAGCATTGCAAAATGTACTTTCATTCCTTGCTAAGAGCAATTCCATGAATTCTTTATAAACCTGATTTTGTTATAACAGACTGCATTATAACCAGAGTCTACTGTATTTTAATTATTTAATTTCAGGTGTAACTTTCCATTATTGGTAGAAACAATGTAAAACTAAGTTAAATCTTAAAACTATTCCATGACCTCAAGTCCTACAGCATGCATATGTAATATAAAACTTGTTGTTACCACCATGTGACACTCACATGTATTCAAGCTAAAAATAGTTGTGGTACAGTGTATAGTTTAAGAAAGAGAAACACTCCGATGTATGTGAGAAAAATAATTACAAAACATGACTACCATTTATTGATAAAATCAAACCTTTTTTATTCTTTTCTGGATCAGGTTGTGGATCAAACTCGGAAATAAATTTTCCATATTTATCAATTTTTCCAACAGACATTTTCCTGAAAAACAAGTTAAATACATTATTATTCTGAAAGTGAATGTAAATCAGCACAAGGTTTTTTTTTTTAACATTTGGAAGATTCTATGGAAATATGAGGCAGAGTGGTTATGGCTACAGACTTAGGGTTCAAAGCTGTGGGTTTGATATCCAAATAATGCTGCAATGCATCACCTAAACTAAATATTTTATGACGGAGTGGGTGGTTTAGCCACTAATTATTATCTTTTCTCTATCATATTTGTTTTTTTTATGTACACTTTGTATCTTATATAATTTCTGGTGTTTATAAGTAGACAAGTGCATGGTTATTTTCAGAATAAATACAGGTAAAGAAGAGTCAATGTTAGTATCATTTAATGATCATGTTGCTATGCAACAAGATGACTGGTGCCCTGTGTTAATCTTTTGGCAATAAATTTACCCAGCTCTAGGTCTTTTCCACAATAAATCTGGATTGAGTAGAGCAGGGTCCATGTTGAGATCATTTTCTAGCCTGGTTGCTAGGCGACGTAGATGACTGGTGTCCTGTGCTAGTAATGTATTCTTGGATGACACACTTTCACTCCCAGCACTATGGCTACTGTGTTCTGACGATGCATCGCTATCTGCAAAATTTGAAACAATTACACTTATTTTAACACTTGTAATTTGAAATTTATGCAATTTAAGAAATTATAAATATTGCCATATCTGTGTAAATTGGTGCTTTTGCTATCTACAATATACATTTACAAAATTGAAATTTAAAACTAACAAAATCTTCCACATGTAGAAGAAATGAAACACAGATAGATCTGTAGCTATGTTGTGTGTAAGTTTGTAAAAAAAAAAATGTATGTCCACTCTAACTCAAAACTATTAACTATGGAAAATTAATACATGTAATAGTACAAGTAAGTCCATTTGGTGTAAAATAAATCTACTGTACTATCTGGCTTGTTTAAACTTGGTACTCACCAACTCTTTTATGGGTTTTGATAGGAAATTCTGCAGTTTGGACAGAACTGACTAATTCTGATAAAAATCTGTAGTATATATCACCATGTACAAAATTACAGAAATATTTCTGAAATTGAAAAAAAAGTAAGAAATTTAATCGATGTTCATTATCACCGCACAAAAAATAAGGTTCATATCTGCACAATGTTGGTTTAAAAGTACAATACAAAGTCTCATCAAGCCAATGATTACCAGTATTCTAGTTTCAAGATAACTGCTAATACATTTGTCATTTGTTAGGAGTGAAGTAAAGTAATAGGGGTTTATGTTCCAAACAAGATATTGTCACTTATCTATTAGCAGTCAGTTCTTGAATACTGGATGATGTCTGGGTATCTGGAGAAATCCCCACCAACCTAACAAGCCAACTGACAACCAATCTTATACTAGGATCTGCCAAAACTGTAATTTGGACAAAAGCCATAAAAGGCACAAAAATTTTTTTAAGAAACTCTTTGGAGCAATCTACCACCAAAGCATCATAATTGATAAGAAAAATCACTCCAGAAGTGATGGACCACCATGGTAGCTCACTTGGTGCTTGCTTTGTATGTGGAAGGTTGAGGTTCCAACCCCAGCCAGGACTCACTAAGATTTAAAATTTGGTAGTGACTGTTCTTTCGCCAAGCACCCTGCATTTAGAAATGAATTCACTGGGTACTTCAGAGGAGACCTTAAATGCAATGTCCTGTGTCATGGCAGGCATGGCACACTAAAGTACTCTTCCTGCACATTGCCCTAAGCGCACTGCAAAGGTTAAAATTTCTGCCACTTCAACTCTAGCTGGTGACGTCTCAATATTAGTGATTGAGACCTAAAAAACACATTAAATCAAATCAAATCCAGAACTGATGGTTCTATAAAACTGAAGAAGTATAATGCAGAGTATGAATGAAATTTTTCATCATTAACATGCCATAACACATAACTACTCAATATAACAAAAAGATAAACAGATTATGTAATTAAAGCAAAAATTTTATTGTGTAAGTGATGAAAAACTTTTTTCAGTATTACAGATATAAACCCCCCCCCCCCCCCCCAAAAAAAAAAAAAAAAAGAGAGTAAAAATGTGAAAAAAAGAAACATAAACAAAACAAAACAAATCATCAAATGGACAGAACAAAACATTATCCAATATTCAACAATACATTCAATCAAATAGCATGATAATGTATACATTTTTCAGTATACACCTTTGAAAGTATATCATATAGTAACACTTATTTGAAAACACATTTCCCTTGTCAACAGTTTTGCCACTAGTTTTGGAATTGATGGACAACTTTACTTACATTTTGCATAATACTAAGCACTATATCTCGAGGTTTAGAAAAACAATCAGGCAACGGTCCTTCCTCTCTACAAATATTACTTTCCACTTCAAATCGGGTTTTATCATCAAATCCGAGCGGACAGGTAGCTTGTAGGGAAAAATATCTACAACCAAATATAAAAACATGATCAAAGAAAGAACAATGATTTATGATATGTCTCCCAGCACAGACCTTGACAGTCAGTGCAGATAGTCAGAAAATATGAGCATTCAAATCAAAGCTGTTTTAAGTATATTCTTATCTCCAAACTTTTACTTTTGTATTATGATAATCTCTAGAACTTAACTAAAAACTTTAAGTTCATGTCTCAATGACTCTTCAAAGTTAAATGGAGCTATTACTGAGGATATTTAATATTATGATCAATTTAAACAGACTGATTATACCGCCAAAGAGTCATGCACATTTCCATGTCTAAAGTTTAAAACCAAAACATTTTTAATGGTATCATAAAACTAAAAAAAAAAAAAAAAAAAAAAAAAAAAAATTAAAAAATGATTTTAACAACAATAAAAGTTACTCTGCACTCTTTCCAGGCAAGTGAAAATGATGAGCCTTACTTGTCATATAGCACCATAGCATCGTCCTGAGCCTGCCGTCCATCATACTGACCAGAATGCTGTAAACTTAAATGCTGTTGAAAGTTGTCTGCAGCCAACCAGAATTGTAATAATTCTCCAGCTTTCTCACTGTCCATATACTGCAAACATAATGAAAAACATGATGCTATGAGGAAACAATATTAAATATTATGTGAGAGTTATCTCCTCTTAGATTTAGTTGCTGATGCAACTTTGATTTAACTTTCAAAAAAAAAGATTAAAGTGGGCTTTTCTTTTGTAACTGTAATTTTTTCTAAAGCTATTTAAAGTCTTAGAATATACACATTTACGATTATAACAATAAAGAATGTCAGCTAAATAGAATCCAATCTAATCTGTTTCTAGCATCACTTACATCATGTCTTCCAAACAAATTCCACAGAAAATAGGGACTGTGGTTGCCAAGTGGTCTAAAGCATGTTCCTTATGAATCAGAGTGCCTCTCACAGCCTGGGTTTGAATCAAGATTGGGCAATACCTTGTGTAAGAAAGTTTGTCAGTTTGCTTGCTGAAGGTTGGTGGTTTCTTCCAGCACTCTGGTTCCCTCCGCCACAAATGACTACCTCAAATAAGTGAAAGAATCTTGACTAGGGAGTAAAATGCTATTATCCAATCCAACCTACAGAAAACTATTTATTAGTAATTTTTAGAAATCCATATTCATAGGTAAGGCTGGTGATAAAATGGGTTTTGTTTACTTGTGAAAGCATCAGAGTAACCTTTAACCTAGCATATTGAATTAGTTCAAATATTTAATTGGAATAAGATTTTTTAACTTATATCATGGCAGTCAGTCCTGGGATAGTGGAGGAAATCAAAGTTCCTGTAGAAAATCACAGACTTGATAGTGAACTGACTAACTATCTTGCACTTTCTTGGGATAGTGGAGGAAATCAAAGTGCCTGTAGAAAATCACAGACTTGATAGTGAACTGACTAACTATCTTGCACTTTCTTGGGATAGTGGAGGAAATCAAAGTGCCTGTAGAAAATCACTGACTTCAGCAAGTGAACTGACAATCTTTCTTGCACTTGGATCTGCCAAAACAAGATCTATACCTAGGTCATGGGATGATACAGGACTTATAATGTGTATGTTATATGTAGTTAACTTACCTCCATAAAATAAGATAAGGCACTTTCATTATATAAAAAATCTGCTAAGTAAACTTTGCCACTGGTTAACAGATCAATGTTGTGTTTACATAAATACGGACTAGATAGAAATTCTGGATAATACCTAAAATACAAAATTATGAACAATCAGAAAACAGTTAACAGCATGAAAGGATGGTAGTGCTCTTTTTTGTATAACCCTCACCCCCACCCCATCCGAAATTACCAGTAATATTATTTGCAATGAACTGTTTTGTGTCAGATGTCTATTTTGCCGTCTTGCTTATTTCATGTGATCATGATCTTAGAATTAGGAAAAAAAAAAGTCTTATATCCTGACGCAACAAATTCTTGACTAAAGTTACAGAAAATTGGAACTATTTAAACTATATATGACAAAATGCAAAAAACATGTCAGATAAATGGCCAGAATAGGTGCAACACCAGTATGTAACAATGACTGAAAAAGAATGTTGGACAGAAATTTTCAAAATGATTTTATTCAGTCATTATTAAGCATTTTATTCAAAAAAAAAAGAAAAAGAAAAAAGAAGAAAAAAAAAGATGATGGGTGCAAATGGTACTTTTTTCCATAATTCCGTAAGTGGAACTAAATGTAACTGTTCTATCTACATTTTGAAAGGAAAATTCAGATAATACAGATTCCATGCCTTTACAATGAAGATTTTTCGTTGTTACAAAACAATAATCCTAAGCTTGTTTTAAGGACCTAGCTTTCATTTTTAAATGCCTAGTACTTGGTAAATAAAAATTTTAATTAGTCATTTTAGAGTTTTGTCTTAGACCAAGCTTTGGGCCAAACCCATGACTTTTTCTTATCCACTGAGCTACTGTATGAGGAAAGTCGCTTTTTCTACTCAACAAATGTATGAGAAATAGTACAACATATACATGTGATTAGGTAGTGGTTTGAAATATATTTCCTGAATACAGAACTCTGAAACATGATAATACTTTTCTTATAGTTCAAAATAAAGTTAACATGAAATTTTTGAAGACTTTTCTCTCATCTATTTTTATTGATAAAAATAAATAAAATTTTAATGGAAAGAACATAATTACTCTGTTTCCATGACAACCACAACAAAATCCTGACATTCTTTAAAACAACAAGGATCTACTTCTCCATCTTCTCTACATATTTTTCCTATAAATAAAAGTTAAAAGTTTTACTAATTACAATTAGTATGTAACCAATATCTCTTAATTTCTTAGGAATGATATGTAAAATAAAATGGAAATAATTGTTCTGCGTCTGCAAAACATTATGAGGTATCATATAAATCCCATTGGTTGATTTAATTAAACTTTGATAAATCCAGAAAACCAAGAAATCAGAACTGAATGTTTTATGGCGATATTACTACCAACTGGGATCACCTGCACAATGTGATTGATACCAAAACAGTTAAAATTCCAAGGATAATGTCAGTTTTATCTAAATTTTGTGATTTTACTGCTATTCCATGTCCAATGGAAATGAATTTTTTGCAAACATTATGGGTATAACACAGTAAAATTGTGTTCCCTTTTTCAAGAGTTCTTGATGGAAAAGTGTTCTAAAATACATCCTTACATATTATTACCCTCCTCTCATCACCTAGGTTCAAATCCCACCATGACAAGATCATAATGTGAGAAAGTTTTTCAGTTCACTTGCAGAAAATCACAGATTTTCCAGTTTCTTGCATCATTACTAACAAGCTGTCTTGATTTGAGTGAAAAAATCTTGACTGGAGCAAACACTAGATAACTCCATTCCATTTCCCATTTTGGGAATATACCACTTACGTATAGTTTCATCACGTAGCTGATCAGAAACTCGTATTGAATGAGTTGTTGCATCTTTTGATATATATTTAGTGAAAATGGTTACTGCATCTCTTTCTATACCTAAAATAAACCCAAAAAATAAATTGGCATTTTAAATACTGGTACATGTATTGTTAAGTCCTATAAACATCAAATATAACACAGCTTACCAAAAGCATGCTACAGTCATGACCATGTTGTCTATGGCGCCCAAAAAAACAGAACTCTCCAATCTCCAGAGGTCGTACAAGCATCTGGAGATTGTAATAGTAAAAACGGATATGGCTCAGGAACTGATTGCCTATCAGTCAATGATGAAACTTAACATGTATTGTATATTACCTTTTTCTCCAAATATTTGTTCTATCAGAGGTTAATGGGGTCATTCAGTCTATAAAAATAATTGGGCTATGTTTTCGAAAAAGGGATAAAATTTATGATATACATTCATCTGTTACGAAAAACCAGTTTTGTAGTTTATAATCAATATAACTAAATATTTATGCAGATAACACCTCAAAATAAATTCAGTTTCATAAGAAAGCGATTACCACTAAGAGAAACATTATGACAAACACTTAGTCATTAACTGTCATTTCCCATTTCATAAGAAAGTGATTACCACTAAGAGAAACATTATGACAAACACTTAGTCATTAACTGTCATTTCCCATTTCATAAGAAAGCGATTACCACTACAAGAAACATTATGACAAACACTTAGTCATTAACTGTCATTTCCCATTTCATAAGAAAGCGATTACCACTAAGAGAAACATTATGACAAACACTTATTCATTAACTGTCATTTCCCATTTCATAAGAAAGCGATTACCATTAAGAAAAACATTATGAACAAACACTGATTCATTAACTGTCATTTCCCATTTCATAAGAAAGCGATTACCACTAAGACAAACATTATGACAAACACTTAGTCATTAACTGTCGTTTCCCATTTCATAAGAAAGCGATTACCACTAAGAGAAACATAATGACAAACACTTAGTCATTAACTGCCATTTCCCATTTCATAAGAAAGCGATTACCACTAAGAGAAACATTATGACAAACACTTAGTCATTAACTGTCATTTCCCATTTCATAAGAAAGCGATTACCACTAAGAAAAACAAAATGACAATCACTTATTCATTAACTGTCATTTCCCATTTCATAAGAAAGCGATTACCACTAAGAGAAACATAATGACAAACACTTAGTCATTAACTGTCATTTCCCATTTCATAAGAAAGCGATTACCACTAAGAGAAACATAATGACAAACACTTAGTCCTTAACTGTCATTTCCCATTTCATAAGAAAGCGATTACCACTAAGAGAAACATTATGACAAACACTTATTCATTAACTGTCATTTCCCATTTCATAAGAAGCGATTACCACTACGAGAAACATTATGACAAACACTTAGTCATTAACTGTCATTTCCCATTTCATAAGAAAGCGATTACCACTAAGACAAACATTATGACAAACACTTAGTCATTAACTGTCATTTCCCATTTCATAAGAAAGCAATTACCACTAAGAGAAACATAAAAACAAATACTTCGTCATTAACTGTCATTTCCCATTTCATAAGAAAGCGATTACCACTAAGAGAAACATTATGACAAACACTTAGTCATTAACTGCCATTTTCAATTTCATAAGAAAGTGATTACCATTAAGAGAAACATTATGACAAACACTTAGTCCTTAACTGTCATTTCCCATTTCATAAGAAAGCAATTACCACTAAGAGAAACATTATGACAAACACTTAGTCATTAACTGTCATTTCCCATTTCATAAGAAAGCGATTACCACTAAGAGAAACATAATGACAAACACTTAGTCATTAACTGTCATTTCCCATTTCATAAGAAAGCGATTACCACTAAGAGAAACATTATGACAAACACTTAGTCATTAACTGTCATTTCCCATTTCATAAGAAAGCGATTACCACTAAGAGAAACATAATGACAAACATTTAGTCATTAACTGTCATTTCCCATTTCATAAGAAAGCGATTACCACTAAGACAAACATTATGACAAACACTTAGTCATTAACTGTCATTTCCCATTTCATAAGAAAGCGATTACTACTAAGAGAAACATTATGACAAACACTTAGTCATTAACTGTCATTTCCCATTTCATAAGAAAGCGATTACCACTAAGAGAAACATAATGACAAACACTTAGTCATTAACTGTCATTTCCCATTTCATAAGAAAGCGATTACCACTAAGACAAACATTATGACAAACACTTAGTCATTAACTGTCATTTCCCATTTCATAAGAAAGGGATTACCACTAAGAGAAACATTATGACAAACACTTGGTCATTAACTGTCATTTCCCATTTCATAAGAAAGCGATTACCACTAAGAGAAACATTATGACAAACACTTAGTCATTAACTGTCATTTCCCATTAACTGTCATTTCCCATTTAATTCATTAATCTTTTTAAACAGTGCATAACAAAGTCCCCTTTATGTATAAAGCATGTCAAAAACAATGATTAAAAAAACAAACTAGTTTACATTAGCAATCATGTCAAAGCAATAACAACAACAATTACTGCTTTTCTATAGAAAATTCTTTCAGTGCCAAAAATATATTTTTGATAGTGCTATAAATAGATCAGCCTGTTACAAGTAAGTTCTGTTGCAGAACACAGTTGCTTTTGAACAGCATATACAAAGTTTCTGAGCATGTTAATATTTTGTAATGTCACCCTTTGATTTAGGTGTTTCTTCTTACCTATGCTAAAATGACAGGGTGTTGTTAATTTTTACCTGAATCATTGAAATCACAGTATGACATACATTTTTACCTGAATCGTTGAAATCACAGGGTGACTGATTTTTACCTGAATTATTGAAATCACAGGGTGACATTAATTTTTACCACAATTTTTATTAACCAATCAAATTTGTTAAAAATTACAAAAGGTATGATAAAATACTTGGAATATGTTGCATATACATAAACTTACTCTGTTTGAGTTTCTCTGATACAGAATCATCTTGTTTTACACCAGACTTATTCTGTTTTTGACTCTGACAGTTCGTTATTAGTTTTACTAGGCAAATCTTCACTGGAAGCACTAGATTTTGAGGTCGTTAAACTACCAACACCTGTCCGATCATTATCATGTGATATCACAGCACTTAACTTTGATTGGCTATTAACATTTTCCGATATACTAGTATTTGATGATGATAAACCCTGTCTCGTATCAGTTTTCTGCCCTGTATCGTGGATAGGAGGTGTGTTTGAATCCAGCCCTGAATCATTAACACTAGTTATTGGCCTTTGATCAGATTCGACTAGAGTGTCAACTGATTCTGTATCATCCCCCACATTTTGACTAGAAACTGATAAATTTCTTCTTCTGACTGTTCTGGAATCGCTCTTGTTTTTGAATCCCCAAGCTGCGTATCTGACTGATTTTGTCGTTTCATAGAACTTTTTCTGGACAAATTAAAAGAATGGGTCCTAATTCTACTCCAAGTAGACGCTTGGAAACTTTCAGCATCTAACCAAAATCTTACGTATTGTCCTGCCTTTTTAGATTCCATAAACTGAATGAAATATCCCAATGCATCTTTATCATGTAGAACTTCTGTTAAAGTTTTGGACAATCGTGAAGATGTTCTCATCGAGATTCCAGTGAGGTAAAATTCCCTACAGAAAAATTATAAATTATGATTTATTCTATACATATACAACATTGTGAAAGCAATTTCCTATAGGGCTTAAACAAAATCATTTCTGTAATTTTTTTAATAGAAATAGGATAAAAAGCTTGAAATATTTCTTATCATTATTTGGCAAGTTTGTAGAACATTTCAAATTTATGACTTTGTTTGTCAAAAATAAAAGGGGGAGGGGGTTGGAGTGGAGTAGAGTTATGATGTTTTGTGCCAAACCAATATTCAATTTCTATCTAGACTGTCAGTATCTGAATGGTAGAGGAAACTGGATGGAGTGTCAAGAAAATCCAATCAATTGTTACCCAATAATAAGACCATGTGTTTAATTCTTTAACTGAAACATCTGATACCAGAGCTAATATTTATATATTTAGACAAATCCATAATGATTGTTGATAAACAAAGGTTTTTAAAAGTGTATCAAATGTCTTTGAATCAGACTTTTAAAAATTAAACTATCTTACCCAAATCTCCATTTGTAAGTTCAAGCTCAAATGGTCTTTCTGGAGTTTTGGGTTTTTTGCCATCACTGACATTACCTACTGGTGCTGATGACTTTGGTGTCTTTAGAGTTTGTTTGTCTAAAATTAAAAGAAAAAAATTATATCGGTATATTATAAACGGGGTTACTGAGGTCTCTAGAACAAGCTGATAATCAAGGTTTTATGAAAATTATCAAAAATTAATCTTTAGCCAAAAACAAAGCAACTAAATTGTTTATGTCAACTTTAAATTGATATTCAAACATTAAAATACTGATATGAATCATTTTATTGTTAATTCATTATTTTGTTTCTGTCCCTTTCCAAACCCTGCTGGTCACTGGCCTTTAAAGTTGGAAAGGAAACTCTCTCACAAGCTGAATTTAATACAGGCAAATTTGAGGCAAATTATCTGTGATCGTAATGATGACATTAAAGAACATAAGACAGAAAAATGATAAATTTCAACATTTTATGATAAAAATTTACAACAAGTTAATTATACCATGACAAATTAGCTTAAAGCTGGCATTTCTCAGACTAGTGTACAATGATCAGTTGTTAAAGCGAAGGGTTGTGGGTGTGAATCCTGTCAGGCATGTGTCATGACCTTAAGCAAGTTACATTTACTTTATTTCAAATTGTTACTAATTAATATATTTAAGAATAACTGATCTAAGCAATAAACTCTGCAACTGTTGGGCTTGATGGGCTAGCAACTAGAAGTCATCTACTAGCATGATGCAGACATATTTATTATACACCGGGATAGTCATAGTCACACTTGGGAAGAATATTGTAATATGGTTTGCACATGTACCATGAATATTAAAATGTGTTGATACGAGGTTATTAAAAGCTAACTATAAGATGTATTGAAATACTGATTCACTTAACCATCGTGAACTAATCTAGCTCACTTAATCATGGTTATTGATTGATGATCTTGTGTTTTTGTTTTATTAACCATGAATATTTCAAAATGTTTTGAGTCGAACTCAATAGCTTATAGTCACATAAAGCTCTCATGTACATATGTCACTTCATTAATGATAATATAACAGACTGTGGAGTTATGATTACAGAGTAGTTTCTGTCACATCATGAAGTTTCTTTAAAAGGACATCCTCTTTTCCAGAAAAAATCAATGAAACCTTTGTCTCTTACAGACATTGACACAATCAATTTCATATAAAATTTAGGCATTAGTAAAATCTAATATTTCATATAAAAATTGAAAGGAAATAATTATCTTCCTGCATTTAAATTTCATCATTTTACAATTATCAACCAATGAAGCATTTACTTTATCTTCACAAATGCACATTTTATAAGACTGCAATTTTTATTATCACCATCGAATTCCCTGAAAAATAATTAATATGTTGCATTATTTCTGTGAGTATGACTCTCATGGGTTTGTAAATTCATAGAACTAAAATTTGAATTTTCTGCAGTTTCGTTTACCAGATTTGCGTCTGAATAAAGGCATCTTCATAACATCGTCGGTTGCTTGCAACTTGAAGAGGCTGAAGTGTTAAAATTGAGACGCAAACATCGCAATAAAACTGAAAACTGTTGATTTTAGCATAATTATCTTTTCTGGGGGAGTTGGTTCCAACTTTTGACAGCCATGTTGTTCTAGGTCATTACGAAAATCAAGATTGGAAAGTGCGTGATAATAAACGAAACGATAAAAAAATGTAAACGAGAATTATCTCCCTTTATGAACGTGTCCCTTGTTTCGGTTTTAGACAAGGAAACAGTAAAGATTACCGTCAGTTAGTGTAAGTTGGAAATACTCTCTGTTGAAGATTATATCACATGGTTGTGTATCACAAATTTGAGATCAAAGTTAAGAACATCTCACATCTTTCAGTAGTCAGAATTTCCTCTGACCCTATCACAGATTTCCTGTATAGGGTCAGAACAATTTTTATATATAAAACCCGGGATTTTCCATGTCATCTGGTTCGGAAGAGATGTTGTCTCATTTCGCTTTGGACTGAAAATATTAATGTAACTGAAGAAAAGTTGCAATAATAATAATAATAAATATCAATGCCTCTAACAGGGTTTGTCAGTAACAGGTATTTTAATATTAATATAAGCCCCTGTGCGTGTATCTAGAGTCTATTGATAAATGAATGGATTGTCTTCAAAAATATTTTAATGTGAGAATTTGCAAGGTCAGATAGTATTGTTTTGAAAATGGAAGAAGTTGACAAATTTCAACGCATCAGCAATTCATCTGAATTCTAAAACAAGCAGCGATGGCATCTTGAAATATATAAATATTTTTGAAGACAAATCATTCACCTATCAATCAAGTTAAATAACTTCTACAATTCCAACTATAATTTCAGTCCAAAGTTAAATGACATAGGGGCTTGTACTCAGTATACCCATTACAGACAGAATACTTAGAGGCAAAACCCCCAACAGAAAAAGGGTTTTGTCTCTAAATGTAATTTGTCTGTAACAGACATTTTTGAAAGCCACCCCTATGGATACTGTTATAATATGGTATTTTGTATGAATTATAGTCATTTCAGCACTGAGTCATTTTGGCACCAGCAATGGGTGCTGGTCGTTTCGCCCCAAAACCATTACACCCCAAACCACTTCGCCCCAACTATTTTACATTTCGCCCCAATTTCTTTTCACATCACCCCAACTCACCAACCACAACGCCCCAATTGTTTTTTATCGTCGCCCCAAATCACCGACCACATCGCCCCAACTCACCAACTACAACGCCCCAAATGTTTTTTCTGATCTCCCCAACACAACCACAACGCCCCAAATGTTTATTTTATTTCCGTTTATTTTTTATATTTTTATTATTATTGTTTTTGTCCCCCAACTCACCAACAAAACGCCCTAAAGGTTTCTCAACCACAACGCCCCAATTTTTTTTTCTTCATATTGTTACAGTATATCATACTGTTTTATTTGGTGTACTCACAGACACTTTACTGTTTTATTTGGTGTATTTACAGACACTTGTTACGGTATATCGTACTGTTTTATTTGGTGTATTCAGACACTTGTTACGGTATATCATACTATTTGGTGAACTCACAGACACTTGTTACGGTATATCGTACTGTTTTATTTGGTGTACTCAAGACACTTGTTACGGTATATCGTACTGTTTTATTTGGTGTATTCAGACACTTGTTACGGTATATCATACTATTTGGTGAACTCACAGACACTTGTTACGGTATATCGTACTGTTTTATTTGGTGTACTCAAGACACTTGTTACGGTATATCGTACTGTTTTATTTGGTGTACTATCGTTATGAAAATACTGAAACAAATTGCGTGCGGCGTACACCACAGGTTCGCCCAAAATACCAGAATGCATGAAAAACATTAGTCCTAGAATACAATAAGTCGTCAACATTCCCAAACATTCGATTTATATCGTTAATATACTGATATTTTCATTTTTGTTTTTGTCAGGAATGTGACATGCGACAGTAATCATCAAAAAATATAGTTAAATGGTAAGATGTTCAATAGAAAACTTGGATACGAAATTTAGCGTGTCGGCGTCTTATATTATAGGACTATAAGTACATCAACTAATATATATAACGAAATATATACCGGATCCGTGCGGTGGTTATCAAATTTTGGGCGATCTGTGGTGTAAAAGAAAACAAAGTTGGGGCGATGTGATTAGACATTTGGGGCGAAAAGTTAAAAAAAATGGGGCATTGTGGTTAAAGAGTTGGGGCGATATGAAAAAAAGTTGAGACACTGTGGTGAGCGACTTGGGGCGATATGAGTGAATGTTGGGGCGAGGTGGTTTGGGGCGAAACGTCTGTGATTCCCAGCAATAAGCTACCTAGTCCCTAGAAACTAGCTAAGACCTGAGATGAACAGAAAATATCAAAGTATCACTAGTCTAGTTGTAACATTACATCCTACACCCCATTCTCAAAAAGTATGATTTTTTTCGCTATGTTTTTGTAGCTACACTACAACCCTTAGCCATAATTTGGTTATCCAAGTGTATTTGGATAATCTCCCTTAGACCATGCACATTATAAGAGACCTGTTCAAGAGAGTGAATGTAAGCTTTCATTTTAACAAGCAAGCTGTTCAGGAATGCTTGTTTGCTCAAGCACATGTATGTGACCGCTATCACTATCATAATGTTGTGCACCTTAGATTCAAGAGGGCCTATCTTGAACAAAGTTTATAAGAAATGTTTTAATAAGTTCTTAAACCAACATGCATTTTAAATTATATTTCAGTGCAAGTGTATGGTATCTTTATAGAAGGAATTTGAATGATAAACTTAGTTAATACTTGTGTACAGATGCCCAATTGAATTTATTTTTTGATATTTTTTCTCCAGTCAAGTGTGTGTGTCCAAATCTAAGGGAGATCATTTGAAAAGTATCTGGATGATTATGATGACTTGGATTCAATGTGGTTGCTTGCACCAATTTAATAGACATAAAAATTGTATGCACAAATGCAGTGGAAAACAACATGTTCAATGAACAGGCCTATGGTAATGCATGTTTACATTTCTTGGTGAGGAGAAAAAAATGACACCCCCCGCCACCCCCTCACTGCCTTCTTATGAGACTGAAGTCAGTAGTATTTCAGCATTGTACCATAAGTTGAAAAGTTGTATTTTTATTTATTCTTTAAAACATACTATCTTTTTAAAAAATTCATTTTCATTAGATTTTAATATTTTTTACAGAGAGTAAAAAAAAAAAAATTAAATTTGTATTCAGAAAAAGTAACATTAAGTTTTTTTTTTAAATTCAGCTGCCTTTATATATCTGTCTTTGCAACAGGTGTGACAATACTACAGCCAGAATGACAGATATTGGATGGGGCCACCTAGCTCAAGTTGAGGCATATGGTCGTCTTGGCGATGCTGCTGAAGATTATAAGATTATTAGATACTCTGATAGTATAGAAAACTATAAATCTTATATGAAAGCAGCTCATGCGATGATATTTGCTCATGATGATCAGATACTCTGGGAGTTATACAAAGCTAAAGCAGCAGTACTGGTAAGTTTATATATCACTGTAAATCTGGCATCGGAATGAGAGACATTCTGAATTTCTTTGAATTGTGCAGATTAGTGTCTTACATTAGAACTTATACTAAATCTCTGAATACTATATATACATGTTTGAAAAAAGGATGCATTTGGTGATGCCATTGTCTTCTTTGTCATGTTACCATTCTTGGCATTTTACTTCCCAGTCAAGAATATTTCAAGTATATTGGGACATTCTCAGCTTGTAGGTAAAGTAAAAAAAAAACAACATGTTATTGCAATTTGCTGTTGTTGGCAAAAGGACAGTTACTGCTTAATTCAAAAAAGCTGTTCAAACCCTGACCTCCCATGCACAAAGTGAGCACTCTTCCAACTGAGCAACTGCAGCGGTCATGTACAATGATTTTCTAAGAGTTATCTCCCTTTAGTAATAAAATTTTAAAAATTCTCTTTTTCTGAAACACATTATGCTGATTTTATAAGCTGAGTTTCATTTTGACTCAAATACAGGTGATGCTGGTAAGTGTAGTTCATCATTTTGACTTGAGTCCACATTATGCTGGTAAGGGTAGCTTAACATCTTGACTCAGGTCCTCATGTTGAATTGAGTCCACATTATGCTGATGATATAAGCTTAGTTTCATCTTGACTTGAGTCCACATTATGCTTGTAAGGGAAGTTTATTATATTGACTCAAGTTATTATCTTGACTTGAGTCCACATTGTGCTGAGTTTCATCTTGACTCAAGTTCTCAGTAGTTTATCATCTTGGCTCAAGTTTACATTATGCTGATAAGCAGAGTTTTAACATCAACATGTGATCTTGCATCAAGTATGATGTCTGCATTGTGATAAATCTTTATTGACTAACAAACCAGAATATATTATTTTAGATGCAGATGAGGTTTGACGGAGTCCTGGGATTTCCTGGCGGGTTGGTAGAGGATGATGAAACTCCTTTACAGGGAATAAACCGTGAACTTGAAGAAGAGATTAACCTTGACCTTGACAAGTACAGTCTCTGTGATGACGATCATGTTGTAGTGTTTTGTAATGATCAAAAGAAGTTAATTTTACATTTTTATGCAAAAGAAGTTTCATTAGAGGATTTCAAATCTATAGAAATGGCTGTCTTATCGGCACCTGATTACGGCAATGAGGTATGTACCTAATGACACTGAGGGTGTGTAACTTCGGAACAAAATATGGTAGCATATATAAATTTGTGAAATTTAAGTTGACACTTTCTTTTTTTTTTTCTACGCTACTGCAGAAAGATAATATCTCCTGTTTAAGGCATGTAAAATTTTTCTGTCTAACCCATGGGTGAAGACAAGCTGTGTGCATTATACATCACAAAAAATTTCCAATTTGTCCAAGTGACCGAAGTGTATGTCTTTTTTTAAATGTAAACAAATCAATTTATTTTCTGAGGGGTAAAAAAAACAAAGAATCTGTCCAAATTTTATGTTTTTTTAGAAAAAAATCTCCATTTGAATAATAAGATTCCATAATTGCCAGACCTTTAACAAAGCCTTAGTTTTATAAAGAGAGAATCTTGTCCTATGCATCTATACAACAAACTAGGATATAGATGCTCTTAGCTTGACTGGGGCCTTGGTGACGGAGTGGTTCAAAGCACACGCTTATGGATCAAAGCACCTCTCACCGCCTGGGTTCGAATCCCACTCGGGACAGATTCTAGTTTGTCAGTTCACTTGCTGAAGGTCAGTGGGTTTCTTTGGGCACTGTAGTTTCCTCTGCCATCCCAGAACTGACTGCCTCAAAAAAAGTGAGAGTTTTGACTTGAGCATAAAACACCATTACTCCACTCTTAGCTTGACCAATCTATTTATCATTATGATAAATTTACCAAATACCATTAAAAAGTAGGCTTGTTGAAATAACAACCATTATGTTTGTTTTTAATTACTTATTGTGACCAGAAAGAATTTGAAAAACAATAATTTGATAATTATTACTGATAATGGAGTATTTGGTACTGCTATATCAAAAACTTTAAACTTGTTTTGAACCTTCCATTCTCAAAGATTTTTGAGTATAAAATTATCTTCATGAAGCTCAGATGATACAAAGTTTTGGATAGACAAATAGAAAGAGTGGACTAGAGTAATGGTACTTTATGCCTCAATCAGGATTTTTCACTTCAGATGTTGAGTTCGAAAATAATGGATGTTAACTGGAGAACTGGGATTAAGTCACTGAATTTTGTCAAACAAAGTAAGAAACTTTTTCAAATTACCAAGCGGCACTAATTTGTAAGCTGGTGCTTTAGGAAAGAGATTTTTAAATGCCTGGTTGGTGAATCATTACACCTTCTCTATCCCTTCTCCCCACACCAGCCCCTTAGGTGGTTTTTAAAAAATCACCCTGTCCATCTGTCTTTTGGAATATCATGTCTGCTCTATAGTTTCTACATATATGGACAGATTTTCACCAAATTTGGCACAGATGTATACCAACATGAGACTAATTGTCACAAACCAAATTTTCGTCCAAAATAACTAACTCAGCACTGATGGGTGATGGGTATTTGCCTAGACTGTACTAGTTTAATTAGCATAAAATGTTTTGCAAATAGGAATTCACAGGGTTTATTTTTGCATTGTAGACAATGGGAATAGTGCGACCACCATTATACATTATGGGAGATGGAACTAGAGGATTTCCGGCATTTTTAACAAACAGATTCGCAGGAAATGCTCGGGAAGAATTATTGTTAACTTTAGCTAAATTTAACATTTTGTCACAAGAAGAAATTGATGAAGTTTTAAATGCAAAAAAATCTTTTGAAAAAATGTGCCATTAATGAAAATGATTTTTAGGATAAATTTTTTTCGTAGATAATTTTAAAAACGATCTCACTTGGTTCATAACCAAAATGAGATTTTTTAAAGGTTTTTTTTAGATTTGTTTTATGGTATAGCATGCATGTGTGTTTGTTAGGTTATGGTTAATATGAATAAGAAAAATGCCTTTTTATACCTTTGCATTTCTTCAGTTCATATTTGCACTTTTGTCCCATTTAAAAATGATGAAATGTTGACATTTGACCCCAGGTCACATGACCTTAATGCCAGTATTTGAACTTCAAAATATGTTATTAAATTTTGCCAAGTCAAGTCCTATGATTTGATACCAAGGTCTCTTGCCTTTGTTGCAGTCACAATAATATATGCAGCTGTAGAAAAAAAAGTGCACATATTACCCGTTAATTTTTTTTCAAATTTGTCCCAACTGCAAAGGGCTTAGGACATTTTTAACTTCTCTGACGTTTCCTTTCCACAGGTATTACAGATATACCCGGTAGACTGCTTAACCCGAATCTGTATCCATTATAGAGCTGCTCAGCTGCATATCAATTATAGTTCAAAGTTATTCAAGTCAGATTAACCAAATTTTTGTAGTAACTTTTTTTTTCATTGTTCTGTTGATGAATATATGATATTGAAATCATATAATTTGTGTCACATGATTTATGATATGGCTGTTTGGTTTTTAAGTGGTCATTTTGTGTCACATGGTTTATGATATGGCCGATTGATTTTTTAAGTGTTCATTTTTGTGTCACATGGTTTATGATATGGCTGTTTCTATTTTTAAGTGGTCTTTTTGTGTCACATGGCTTATGATATGGCTGTTTCATTTTTATGTGGTCATTTTGTGTCACATGGTTTATAATACGGCTGTTTCTATTTTTAAGTGGTCTTTTTGTGTCACATGGTTTATGATATGGCTGTTTCTTTTTTTAAGGGGTCTTTTTGTGTCACATTGTTTATGATATGGCTGTTTGTTTTTATGTGGTCATTTTGGGGTCACATTGTTTATGATATGACTGTTTGGTTTTTATGTGATCATTTTGTGTCACATGGTTTATAATATGGCTGTATATATTCTCTGTCACAGGGTTTATGATATGGTTATTTTCTCTCACAGGGTTTATGATATGGTTATTTTCTCTCACAGGGTTTATGATATGGTTATTTTCTCTCACAGAGTTTATGATATGGTTATTTTCTCTCACAGGGTTTATGATATGGTTATTTTCTCTCACAGAGTTTATGATATGGTTATTTTCTCTCACAGGGTTTATGATATGGTTATTTTCTCTCACAGGGTTTATGATATGGTTATTTTCTCTCACAGGGTTTGTGATATGGTTATTTTATGTCACAGGGTTTATGATATGGTTATTATCTGTCACAGGGTGTATGATATGGTTTTTTTATTATCTGTCACAGGGTGTATGATATGGTTATTATCTTTCACAGGGTGTATGATATGGTCATTTTCTGTCACAGGGTGTATGATATAGTCATTAATTGTCACATGGTGTATGATTTAGTCATTAATTGTCACATGGTGTATGATATGGTTATTTCATGTCACAGGGTTTATGATATGGTTATTTTATGTCACAGGGTTTATGATATGGTTATTTTCTGTCACAGTGTGTATGATATGGTAATTATCTGTCACAGGTGTATGATATGCTTATTTTCTGTCACAGGGTGTACGATATGGTTATTTTCTGTCAAGGGGTGTATGATATGCTTATTTTCTCTCACAGGGTTTATGATATGGTTATTTTATGTCACAGGGTTTATGATATGGTTTTTTATGTCACAGGGTATATGATATGGTTATTTTCTGTCACAGGGTGTATGACATGGTTATTTTCTCTCACAGGGTTTATGATATGGTTATTTTCTCTCACAGGGTTTATGATATGGTTATTTTCTCTCACAGGGTTTATGATATGGTTATTTTATTTCACAGGGTTTATGATATGGTTATTTTCTCTCACAGGGTTTATGATATGGTTATTTATTTCACAGGGTTTATGATATGGTTATTTTCTCTCACAGGGTTTATGATATGGTTATTTTATTTCACAGGGTTTATGATATGGTTATTTTCTCTCACAGGGTTTATGATATGGTTATTTTATTTCACAGGGTTTATGATATGGTTATTTTCTCTCACAGGGTTTATATGGTTATTTTATCTCACAGGGTTTATGATATGGTTATTTTATGTCAAAGAGTTTATGATACGGTTATTTTATTTCACAGGGTTTATGATATGGTTATTTTATGTCAAAGAGTTTATGATACGGTTATTTTATTTCACAGGGTTTATGATATGGTTATTTTCTCTCACAGGGTTTATGATATGGTTATTTTATTTCACAGGGTTTATGATACGGTTATTTTATTTCACAGGGTTTATGATATGGTTATTTTCTCTCACAGGGTTATGATATGGTTATTTTATTTCACAGGGTTATGATATGGTTATTTTCTCTCACAGGGTTTATGATATGGTTATTTTCTCTCACAGGGTTTATGATACGGTTATTTTATTTCACAGGGTTTATGATATGGTTATTTTATTTCACAGGGTTTATGATATGGTTATTTTATGTCACAGGGTTTATGATATGGTTATTTTCTCTCACAGGGTTTATGATATGGTTATTTTATTTCACAGGGTTTATGATATGGTTATTTTATTTCACAGGGTTTATGATATGGTTATTTTATGTCAAAGAGTTTATGATACGGTTATTTTATTTCACAGGGTTTATGATATGGTTATTTTATTTCACAGGGTTTATGATATGGTTATTTTATGTCAAAGAGTTTATGATACGGTTATTTTATTTCACAGGGTTTATGATATGGTTATTTTCTCTCACAGGGTTTATGATATGGTTATTTTATTTCACAGGGTTTATGATATGGTTATTTTATTTCACAGGGTTTATGATATGGTTATTTTATGTCACAGGGTTTATGATATGGTTATTTTCTCTCACAGGGTTTATGATATGGTTATTTTATTTCACAGGGTTTATGATATGGTTATTTTCTCTCACAGGGTTTATGATATGGTTATTTTATTTCACAGGGTTTATGACATGGTTATTTTATTTCACAGGGTTTATGACATGGTTATTTATTTCACAGGGTTTATGACATGGTTATTTTATTTCACAGGGTTTATGATATGGTTATTTTCTATCACAGGGTTTATGATATGGTTATTTTCTCTCACAGGGTTTATGATACGGTTATTTTATTTCACAGGGTTTATGACATGGTTATTTATGTCACAGGGTTTATGATATGGTTATTTTATTTCACAGGGTTTATGATACGGTTATTTTATTTCACAGGGTTTATGACATGGTTATTTTATTTCACAGGGTTTATGACATGGTTATTTTATTTCACAGGGTTTATGACATGGTTATTTTATGTCACAGGGTTTATGATATGGTTATTTTATTTCACAGGGTTTATGATACGGTTATTTTATTTCACAGGGTTTATGACATGGTTATTTTATTTCACAGGGTTTATGATACGGTTATTTTATTTCACAGGGTTTATGACATGGTTATTTTATGTCACAGGGTTTATGATACGGTTATTTTATTTCACAGGGTTTATGATACGGTTATTTTATTTCACAGGGTTTATGACATGGTTATTTTATGTCACAGGGTTTATGATATGGTTATTTTATTTCACAGGGTTTATGATATGGTTATTTTATTTCACAGGGTTTATGACATGGTTATTTTATTTCACAGGGTTTATGATATGGTTATTTTCTATCACAGGGTTTATGATATGGTTATTTTCTCTCACAGGGTTTATGATACGGTTATTTTATTTCACAGGGTTTATGACATGGTTATTTTATGTCACAGGGTTTATGATATGGTTATTTTATTTCACAGGGTTTATGATACGGTTATTTTATTTCACAGGGTTTATGACATGGTTATTTTATGTCACAGGGTTTATGACATGGTTATTTTATGTCACAGGGTTTATGATACGGTTATTTTATTTCACAGGGTTTATGACATGGTTATTATCTGTCACAGGGTTTATGATATGGTTTTTTTATTTCACAGGGTGTATGACATGGTTATTTTCTCTCACAGGGTTTATGATATGGTTATTTTCTCTCACAGGGTTTATGATATGGTTTTTTTATTTCACAGGGTATATGATATGGTTATTTTCTCTCACAGGGTTTATGATATGGTTATTTTATGTCACAGGGTTTATGATATGGTTATTATCTCTCACAGGGTTTATGATATGGTTATTTTCTCTCACAGGGTTTATGATATGGTTATTTTCTCTCACAGAGTTTATGATATGGTTATTTTCTCTCACAGGGTTTATGATATGGTTATTTTCTCTCACAGGGTTTATGATATGGTTATTTTATGTCACAGGGTTTATGACATGGTTATTTTATGTCACAGGGTTTATGATACGGTTATTTTATTTCACAGGGTTTATGACATGGTTATTATCTGTCACAGGGTTTATGATATGGTTTTTTTATTTCACAGGGTGTATGACATGGTTATTTTCTCTCACAGGGTTTATGATATGGTTATTTTCTCTCACAGGGTTTATGATATGGTTTTTTTATTTCACAGGGTATATGATATGGTTATTTTCTCTCACAGGGTTTATGATATGGTTATTTTCTCTCACAGGGTTTATGATATGGTTATTTTCTCTCACAGGGTTTATGATATGCTTATAAATGTCACAGGATGTATGATATGGTTATAAATGTCACAGGGTTAATATCAGTCCTGCTGTGGTTGACACCAGTGTGGGAGTTTCTCAATGCTTACCCCAAATGTCAGTGGTCTTCTCATACTGCACTTTTTTTCTCACCATCTCTGAACTGGCAGTTTGTATTAAAGTGATATACACCATTATATGTTCTCTTTTCACTCCGCACTACAGCTTGTAACATTTAATTATAAGTTTCTAACCTTTACTGACCTAAAAAAATATGTTAGCATAACATCAGAATTCTTGTAAAATGTCATTAAAAGCTGTAAATAACATATTGATGCAATATTTATGCCAGGTGAGCAATGTAGGCCTTGTGTGGATATGTCTGTACCATTGATCATGGTATTTGTGCTTGTAATACAAGCTTTATGTTTTTGAGTCTTTCAATGTACAATTTTGTCGCAGATTTGTTTCTTTACATTCTATAACCATACTTATACAATATACAATCAGTTCAGAGAGGTACATTTTACATGTACACTGTGAACAAATTAAAAACACAGTATTTTTGCTGGCATCTGTTTATTTTAGAGCTAATTGAACTGAAGCAATTGAAATAAAATGCTTTGCTCAAGGATATACCACACAGCTCAGCATGGGCTTCAACCCAACATATCTTGGATCATAAGTTTGTGATATTACCAGTTGTATACATGTCACTCCATTTGTCATAAAAGAGATAAAGATCTGATCCTATAAGTACAATATCAAGACAACTCATAGGCTTATATATGGTCCCCTGTGGTCCTTCTGTACTCTCCACTAACGTTTTAATTTGAAAAAAATGGCCTAAAAAGACAAAATCCAGAAATCCAACATCCATTTCAGAACATTTCTGTGAAAAATATTTTTTCAAGAATTTTACATAGAATTTAATGGGTCGAGGTACAAAAGGAAGTCTTACCTCCCCTGCTTTTTAGATGGGTTATTTTAAAAAGACCAGAGAAAGGTTTTTTATTTAAGTTGTCAGCAGGGGTCCGGAAACAGTCATATTTGCCGGACATGTCCGACAAAAAATATTTGACAACTTGTCAGTGACCTTGACCTTTGACCTTTACTCATCTTAAGCAAGATGGTAGTATGTAGCAGAACTAAGCTAATTATTTTATAATAGGAGTGTTAAAAGTTTATAAAATGTTTTACTGCCAGATTTTCTGGGCTTGATCTTTTAGCCTTATGGTAAAGCACTAGCTTATCACTCAGGGGTTCCAGGTTAATCCTCAGTTTGGGCACTTATTGAAGACGTGGATTTTTTTTTTTTTTTTTTTTTTTGGTTTTTCTTCCTACCTGTTACAGTCACAATCTACCAAAGTGCCATATGACCTGAAATTGATTATACTAACAGTGACCTTGCTTTGGTTTATTGACTTGAAAATCAAAATATACTGTTCATATGTACTGTCTTTAACACATAAGTTTGTATAAAGTTTCTATGAAAAAAAGTAAAACACATATCTATTTTTAGTAACAGTGACGTTTAATTTTGACCTTGTGACTTGAAAATCCTATCTCATGTGAACTGTTGTCATAAGTGCAACCTTTGTATACATGTACCAAGGCTCATTCAGAAAAACTTCTGTTGTTATTGCACAAAAACGAAAATCAAAGGGGCTGATAAATGAGTAAACATTCTCAAATTGATGCCCCTCCCCCATTACAATAAACAGTAAATTATACAATTAATCATTGAATAATTAAATTTCACAGATACCCATTGAAAAGTAAATGTTTCTTTCTTTTTCAGTAATAGCCACACCCACGCACATGTTGATTGACATGAGTTTATAACATCACCAAGAACATTACAGTCCTGTAAACTGTTTCAGGGTTTTAATTAACATTGTATATCAGTAAAATAATCCATTTTATTTGAATTGATTATTTTGATATTTATTCAGAAATCTGGTGCCATAGGTTATTATTTTTAAGTTTTATTTAGCTTTGTTTGGTTTTGTTTCTGCTAATGGTAATACTGGTTTTTTCTCAGTAAGTGAGAGTTCCATTGAATGTTTTATTACACATATGTAGATCAATATTTTTTTATATATCGTGTTGGGAAGAGTTACCTCCCCTTTGTTCAGTATTACCTGCAAGGACCCTGTATAGAAAAGAAATGTTTTGTAACTTCTTGTAGCTTATAGAGGGATCAATTATATATTCTTGTTATTTACAATGTTTTACTTTTTGGTCATAATAAATTATATTAAATGGTCATTTTATACAAATTTCTCTGTTTTTCTTTTTTTTTTTTTAATGGAATTTGCAAGCATACCTCACGTGTGTCTTTTTACTATATTGAATTACATTTGAAAGAAAACTTTTTTTTTCATAAATAGGTTAGGGTATTGATCATGTGGTTTTTTTGTTGAATGGTTTTTTTTTTTTTAACATTGCATCAACAGTTTTTTAGATATTCATGACATGACAGTTTTTGGCCGGGTTGCACGGAGTGAAAATCCAGCTTATAGTATGGTGAATGTCGGGCGGGCAGAGGTCGGGTGGGGGAAAATAGGGCTCCAACTTTGTGAACTCAACTCCTACAGTTTTCAACCCAAAACCTTGAAACTTCACAGAATGTTTCTATATATATGGAAGATGTGCACCTGACTTTATGGAAATATTTCCAGATTTGTTTCCCATTTTTCCAGACTTTGAAACTTAGTCACTTTTTAGCCAGTTTTTGAACTGGGGGTACCTACTTTGTGAACTCAACTCCTCCTACAGTTTTCAACCAAAAACCTTGTAACTTCGCAGAATGTTTTTATATATATTGAAGATGTGCACCTGACTTTATGGAAAAATTTCCAGATTTGTTTCCCATTTTTCCAGACGTTGAAACTTAGTCACTTTTAGGCAAGTTTTTGAACTGGGGGTACCTACTTTGTGAACTCAACTCCTCCTACAGTTTTCAACCAAAAGCCTTGACACTTCACAGAATGTTTGTATATATAATGAAGATGTGCACCTGACTTTATGGAAATATTTCAGGAATTTTATCCGATTTTTCCAGACTTTGAAACTTAGTGACTTTGTACTGTATATATCAAAAGATTATCAAAGATGTGCACCTGACTTCAAATGATGTAGTGAAACCTTTATGCCATTACATCCTACTGTGACCGGTTTTAAATTTCAAATCTTTAAAAAAAAAAAAAGGATTATTATACATATATGAAAGAAAACTACAAAAATGTTTATGCTCTAAAAGTCATTGGTTTATTAGCTACTGGATGAAAGTGTGGAAAAGCTAGTAGCTGTCACCCCTGTTGCCTATCTGTCCTGTACTGTCCATCTCATCCAGTCCATTCCAATGTAAATTTTCTAGGTGCACATTTTTTCAATTTACTGTAGCTTTAGAAAATGTTAAAATGATTGAGATTTTCCTAATACATATACATGTAGATGTATATACTGGTTTCAATACTCTTTCATATATATTGTCATTGTTATACCTATTTCCCATTTTTTCACTTTCTGTGAAGTATAAAAAAGACAACTTGTGCACCTTGCTTTGTGCAATTATTAATAATTCCTTCCACCCATTCAATAGAAATTAAATAACAACCCGGCCCATTGAGTCTTTGACCCATTTTTTTAATGATGCAACAGTTTTTATTAATCCCCAAGATTTATCTTAACACATCTGGCCCCAGTTTCACAATCATTCACTCAACTGAGTGTACACTCAACTCAAATTCGGAATATTTCAATGTCAATTTCTCAGACATTACACTTTTAAAATTGAATATCTGATGTAATACATGTATTTTCATTGTTTAGTGAAGGTTTGTTCAACAAAACAAAAAAAATTGTCTCATAAAACATAAATTTATAACAATATTGATGAGAGAAAATTGGGAATATTTGAGTTGAGTGTACACTCAGCTGAGTGAATGATTGTAAAACTGGGGCCAGGTGTGTGAGTGTGCAAGTGTTTCTGATCTGCATTGTACTAGTACACACCTATGGCCACCTATCAGAGATAGTATACTTGCCCTTAATGTCTTTAATAACATCACTGACCACTTAGTCCATTTCACTGGTAATGAACCAATATTTTTCAAGAAAAAAACTTTTCTTCAATATCTGCTCATGTGAGATAGGGTTTTCCCGTTATGTGAGAAATGTGTATCTCACATGGGCTTGACGTCACAGTTACGTGACAATCACATGATGTCATCCTTTGAGTAAATGACGTCATATTGCGGGGAAAATGACAGTCTGACCTCCAAAATTTAGAAATTTTAAATGCGTTTCAAATGTTAATACTTAGATTTTATAATAAATAACTTTTTCTTCAAGTTTATACATTCTGTATTAACCAAAATTAAGTATAGTCTATCCGATGGTCATATTTATTTTTATATAGAATGTTGAATAACAGAGTTAGATTTTTCAAACATGGATATGTAAATCATATTTGAAGCCAAAAATTGACATTAAAATGGAAGAAAAAAAATCTATTATGAGTTTATCCTTGTAGGAAAGGGGAAATTTCACCCTCGGGGTTGAATATTTCTGTCAGAGACTCGGCAAGCCTCGTCTCTGACTGAAATATTCAACCCCTCGGGTGAGATTTCCCTATCCTACATGGATACTCATAATGGATTCTTATATTCTCGCTTGCTGTCAATTGGGGTCAAACCCATAATGGTAAAAAACTTGGGGTTTTAATGCTAATGCCTTAACCACTTGCCCACTCTGAGGAAAACTGGCAAACCATTTTTTGGTGTTGTCCAGTCTGAGCCAAAAAGGGAAATCAATTATTGGTCGTGGCCACTCTGGAGGCAAACTGGCAATTCATTAATTGGTCTTGGCCACTCTGAGGCAAACTGGCAAATCTATGATTGGACTTGGCCACTCTGGAGGCAAACTGGCAAATAAATGATTGGACTTGGCCACTCTGGAGGCAAACTGGCAAATCAATGATTGGTATTTGCCACTCTGAGGCAAACTGGCAAATCAATGATTGGTCTTGGCCACTCTGAGGACAAACTGGCAAATCTATGATTGGTTGTTGCAATTTAACAAGACTACATTTATCATTTTATAAAGACTATTATACAATATATTATAATCTAGCATATTGATTCTAAACATTATGTATTTGGTATTATTAAAAGAAAGTAATAAGAAAACATTATGATTAAGAAATATTCAACTAAATATAAAAACCATTATGGCACAACAATTTATGAAACTCCCGACTTTCCAGGAGCACCACACATAACCCTTACTGGACTATTGTAATCCATTGTAGTGGCTTCCAGTATTTTTCTAGAACTTTATTTATCCTTACACCCAAAAGACCATTCTGGATCAAGAGAATAAATTACATCCCTTGAATAGAGACTTAATCTATAAAAGATCCAATTTTTTAGCTCAGATGAGCTATTGCTATCCATCTTTGTGTGTCATGCATTGTGCATAAACTTTTTACATTTTAATCTTCTCCAAAACCACTGGGCAAATTTAATTAAACTTGGTAACCATCATGCCTGGGTGAAGCCCTTTTAGATTTGCAAAATGAAGGAGTTATGTCCCCTTGGGGCCCACAAGGGGGGAAATAGTGCAAAAATTTAAAAATCTTCTCCTGTGAATGTACAAGAGATATACCTTAGTTTTTTATTAATAACATTCTTAGGTCATCTAGTTTTAGATTTGCACAAATGGTAGCCATTGGGCTCAAAATGGGGAAATGGCAAGGCACTTAGTGGGGAAATTGCTAAAAATTATATATTTGTCACTATATCTTGAAAACTATTAACTTTTTGCATGTGCATGTATATTAGAATATTGTTGGTATTGACATGACAATCATTTTGATATATGATTCAAGGTCATATGTTCAAAGGTCAATGTCACAGCTGCAAAAGAAGCTAATTATCTTGAAAACTATTAACGTTTTGTATAGGCATGTATATTAGAATATTGTATTGACATGACAATCATTTTGATATATGGTTCAAGGTCATATGTTTCAAGGTCAAGGACATAGCTGCATAGGTATACTGAAATTGGTTAATGATTTAGAAATTATTCATTGCACTACAGTTACTTCATGTATATTAGCTGCTTATAAATGAAATGTGACTGGATATTTCTGATTAAGTTATCTGGGAGTTCTTAACTTGAGAAAACTCGTAAAAGTTTCTGTACTTGATGCATTGTTTATTGCACTTTGCAAACAATTTTGGAGATATCCTCAAGTGAGCGTTAAGGCCTATGGGCCTCTTGTTTAATTTCTTCTCTGATAAATTATTGAGACTTTTTGTTAAATAAAGCAACTTTTTAACCATCAATAAATGCAACAGATGATGATATGGAATCAATTGTCTTAAAACTATGTACTAATGCAGAATGTGTCACTGTAACAGCTTTAGGTAGAAATTGATTAAAAAAATTGGATTCCAAATATTTTCATATGTAAGCTAAATATGAAACCAAGAAATGTGGGACACTTCTTGACTAAATTTCTGCTGGTTCAATCAAGCAGCAGCATTGAAAACGTTTTAAATATCACTGAATAAAGTAATGTTTCAAAAAAGAATTTTAATGACAGACATCACTGATAGACATGGAACAGCTTGATCAGTCATAAAATCCTGCCAACTTCACACTCTGTGTAGAAAACAAAATAAGAAATCATTCATTGATAATATTTCAAACAAATCTTACAATAAGATATCAGGATAAGATCTTGAGACCATGTGCTCTTGCTTTTCTCCATCAACGTAACCCAATGTTGCAGCAGGACAATGCTAGGCTTTCCGTTTCTAGGGTTTGTCATGATTTTCTTCAAAACAATGTCCCAGTTCTTGATTGGCCACCATACAGTCCAGATTTATCCCCAATTGAGCAGGAGGGTTAGGGAGCATGTCAACATATCATATAACATCGATCAATTTATGCAGGCCCTTATCAAGGAGTGGAACAAAAACCCTTTAAAGACAATAAACACCTTGATGGAGTCAATGTTGAAAAGCAGTAACTGAAGCCAGGGTGGACCCACGTTACTGATTTTGTATACTAGGAAATGGCATAAGGTACTCTTGTTTTAACATTATTCATGCAAACACCATTTGTGATAGGACAACAAATATTATCAAAAAATATTCAGCAATAATGAAAAAATTGAGAAACCTAAACAATGAACAAACCATCAAAGAATCATGTAAAATAAAAATGATAAAAAATAATTTTTTTTTCCACTGGTATAAAATTTGAACTGAACGGATGAGCTAACAAAGACCTTAATTATTGGTATTCTGGACAATAATATGGCATATGATCTTTTTACACTGAAAAGATATGGATGAAATTTATCATAACAGTACTGATGCTTGAAGATGCTCTTTTTAAGAACTATGCCTTACTTAGTTCTCCCTGCCTCTAAAATTTATTATATTTATTTTGTTTGCCGGCAAATTCAAAGTTCTAAAATACTAAAAAAAGCTAACTGCCTTGTTGCTATATATATTCTTCTATTTGTAATGACAAAAACTATAGATCTCACTTTTATCATTAAGATCATCACAGCGGTTTATATAACACAGTTTGCGTTAAGAAGAGAAAATAGTGATTATGATATATAAATACAAATAATATATAACTACTAATTACATTGTGTTGTCATGGAAACAAGATCTCTGTCAAGAATTTGGTATTTTACTTTTTTTTTGACCTGTAGAATTTTGAGAGATAACATTTTGATGTATTAAGTATTGTGTTTGTTTTTTTCTGCAGTAACATTTCAGTTATTTTGGCTATTGCTAGCTGTACTTGGTAACTGTTCCATGGAACTAATTGGTTGAATTTGTTTTCTTTCACATCAGTGACAACAGTGACATTTTAGTTACTTCAACTGTTCCCTCGATACCAGATAACTGTTCCTTGTAACTGGCTGGTTTGTTGACTGTTGTTTTACATCACATCAGTGGCAAAAGTAACATTTTGGTTACTCTAGCTGTTGCAAGATGTACCTGATAACTGTTCCTTGTAACTGGTTAATTGGTTGAATGATGTTTTACATCACATCAATGACAACAGTAACATTTTTAATATTTTGGCTATTGCTAGGTGTACCTGGTAACTGTTCCTTCGAGCTGGCTGGTTGGTTGAATGTTGTTCTACATCACATCAGTAACAACAGTGAAATTTTGATTCCTTTGACTGTTGCCAGGTGTACCTAACTGTTCCTTGGAGCTGGCTGATTGGTTGAATGTTGTTTTACATCACATCAGTGACAACAGTTACCTTTTGGTTACTGTAGCTGTTGCTAGGTGTACCTGATAACTGTTCCTTGTAACTGGTTAATTGGTTGAATGTTGTTTTACATCACATCAGTGACAACAGTTACATTTTGGTTATTTTAGCTATTACAAGGTGTACCTGACAACTGTTCCTTGTTACCGGTTTATTGGTTGAATGTTGTTTTACATAACATTAGAGAAAACAGTAACATTTTGATTTCTTTGACTTTTGCCAGGTGTACCTGATAACTGTTCCTTTGAGCTGGCTTGTTGGTTGAATGTTTTTTTACATCACACCAGTAACAACAGTTACATTTTGATTACTTTGACTGTTGCCAAGTGTACCTGATAACTGTTCCTTGTAACTGGTTAATTGGTTGAATGTTGTTTTACATCACATCAGTGACAACAGTTACATTTTGGTTATTTTAGCTATTACAAGGTGTACCTGACAACTGTTCCTTGTAACCGGTTTATTGGTTGAATGTTGTTTTACATAACATTAGAGAAAACAGTAACATTTTGATTACTTTGACTTTTGCCAGGTGTACCTGATAACTGTTCCTTCGAGCTGGCTTGTTGGTTGAATGTTTTTTTACATCACACCAGTAACAACAGTTACATTTTGATTACTTTGACTGTTGCCAAGTGTACCTGATAACTGTTCCTTGGAGCTGGCTTGTTAGTTGAATGTTGTTTTACATAACATCAGTGACAACAGTTTACATTTTGGTTACTTTAGCTGTTGCCAGGTGTACCTGATAACTGTTCCTTGAGCTGGCTTGTTGGGTGAATGTTGTTTTACGTAACATCAGTGACAACAGTTACATTTTGATTACTTTGACTGTTGCCAGGTGTACCTGGTAACTGTTCCTTGGAGCTGGCTTGTTGGTTGAATGTTGTTTTACCATAACATCTGAGACAACAGTTACATTTTGATTACTTTGACTGTTGCCAGGTGTACCTGGTAACTGTTCCTTGGAGCTGGCTTGTTGGTTGAATGTTGTTTTACATAACATCAGAGACAACAGTTACATTTTGATTACTTTGACTGTTGCCAAGTGCATCAGTGACAACAGTTACATTTTGATTACTTTGACTGTTGCCAGGTGTACCTGGTAACTGTTCCTTGGAGCTGGCTTGTTGGTTGAATGTTGTTTTACATAACATCTGAGACAACAGTTACATTTTGATTACTTTGACTGTTGCCAGGTGTACCTGGTAACTGTTCCTTGGAGCTGGCTTGTTGGTTGAATGTTGTTTTACATAACATCAGAGACAACAGTACATTTTTGATTACTTTGACTGTTGCCAAGTGTACCTGGTAACTGTTCCTTGGAGCTGGCTTGTTGGTTGAATGTTGTTTTACATAACATCAGTGACAACAGTTACATTTTGATTACTTTGACTGTTGCCAGGTGTACCTGGTAACTGTTCCTTGGAGCTGGCTTGTTGGTTGAATGTTGTTTTACATAACATCAGTGACAACAGTTACATTTTGATTACTTTGACTGTTGCCAGGTGTACCTGGTAACTGTTCCTTGGAGCTGGCTTGTTGGTTGAATGTTGTTTTACATAACATCAGAGACAACAGTTACATTTTGATTACTTTGACTGTTGCCAAGTGTACCTGATAACTGTTCCTTAGAGCTGGCTTGTTGGTTGAATGTTGTTTTACATAACATCAGAGACAACAGTTACATTTTGATTACTTTGACTGTTGCCAGGTGTACCTGATAACTGTTCCTTGGAGCTGGCTTGTTGGTTGAATGTTGTTTTACATAACATCAGTGACAACAGTTACATTTTGATTACTTTGACTGTTGCCAGGTGTACCTGATAACTGTACTTGGAGCTGGCTTGTTAGTTGAATGTTGTTTTACATAACATCAGTGACAACAGTTTACATTTTGGTTACTTTAGCTGTTGCCAGGTGTACCTGATGACTTCCTTGGAGCTGGCTGCTTGGTTAAATGTTGTTCTACATCACATCAGTGATAACAGTTACATTTTGGTTACTTTTCTTTGGAAGTGGTTTGGTTGAATGTTGTTTTACATCATATCAGTGACAACTGTTCTTCGTTGTTTCATGTCACATCAGCAATTATTTTAGCTATTGATGAGGAGAGGATTTTTATTGATTTTGAGGATAAATCTTAACTCAAGTTCAAGTGGTAAGTCAGTGTTTAAGTGTTTTTGATCTGTATTGTATTAGCGCACAAGTTAGAGTGCTAGTGCAATATTCAGCAATGCTACAGCTAAACATTGCAGATCACTTAGACAACTAAACTGGTACTGAGTCAACCAGAAAGGGTATACGACAAGGAATACTTAGTTTTCAATTGCGGTTGAACCCTTCGAAGTGAAGTGTGGTTGATTTACCTACATTACTTAATGATGATTTTATCATTAAAGGGATTTTTTAAAAAGTAGCATTAAAAAACTAGAAAAAAATCATAAATTTGTAATTTCTTGTAAAGGTCTGGATATAAAATGGCGGTATATTGGTTTCGATCATTCATTTCGGAGTCGTATCAACCAAAAATGGCGATTTTTAAATTTGGCGTCATTTCGACCTCTCAGAAGCGGTAAACAGAGCTTATACGAGGTCATATTCCGGCAGGTTAGTGCTCCTTTGTCCTAAAGTAATAATTTTTAAGAACTTTCTAAATAAATAAGTAAATAAATGAAATTTAAAGTAATGTTTGAGGGGTATCCTTCAAGCCTCTTGCAAATATGAAATTTGTTAAATTGCATATAAGTACATACGTGAAATAAGGAAATATATCAGTCAGATATAATTTGCTTGTAATCACGGGTTATATTATACGAATTTACCTTGGTGTTAAATTTCAGATTTAGCGCCAAACCATCAGTATTCATTTCAAATAATTTTTTTCAGATTTTGGTATGTTTTTAATTAAAATATCCTATAATATATAGGATATACATAATATAGGTAATATATGGCAAGAGCAGTAAATCGTTTTAATATGGTCAAAATATTGCCAAAATTCTCACTTGTGTGTATTTTTATATATATTTATATACATAACTGTTTCAGGTAAAATGCGTGTTGTATAACCTGTGATTACAAAACAAAGCGTGTCTAAATGATAAAGTAGTGTTTTCTAGCAGGTATAATTTTCTTCAATATGTTATACAGAGATTGTAGAGAAAATTACTTAAAGGTTTACAGTAGGCCATTGTTCCTTACTCTAGGGCAAAACCTTCAGAACCAAAATGATGATTTTGGTCATCAAACTTACGAGACCATACTCCTGCAAGTAATGGTTGCCCTAGAGTTGTGAATTTAAAGTAGCAAAGTCTGAATGAACGTTTGAAATTAATCTTGCTCTGAAATTAAAAAAAAATGAATAAATTTCCTCGAGATGAAAAGAAAAAAAAAACGTTTCGTCACTAACAGCTGAAAAATGCTGATGTGACATTAAACAATAATCGCCAAAAACAATGCTTAGCTCTTAACCACAAGTAATATCACAGCAAGTTAAATATCATTATTAAATCTAAAATAGTTTAGGAGAACACGAGGATTAAATTTAAAATTATTTCAGTTTTTTCGGTATTTTTTTTTTTAATTTAAATACCCAAGTCGATGGCAAAGGGGCATTATTAAAGCGCCGGAATGTTGTTCTCTTTAGAGCTGTATATACCATAATTGGGCGGTCAGATGGCGCCAAATACGTCAGTAAGATCCATCACTCTCAAATTATCTGATAAAGATTAATTTTGAACTTTGGCTAAAGTAACACTAATTACTATTGTTTATTTTTTTTTTTTTTTTCTGAAATAATTTTTAAAAAAATGGAAAAAAAATATTTATAAAAATAAAAATCAATCCATAAATTCTAAAACAGTTGCGGTCTTCAAACATACAGAAATGTTTTAATGAGAATCGGTGATTCAGAGATTATTGTCTTAATCAATAATCTCACCTCAGTTAATCTGTATCAATCACTAACCTAAAACATCAATCGATTCTATTTCCTCAAAAGTAAAAAATTCAATTAAAATTATTGTCAATCTTGTTACCAGAGAAGAGCGCGGTAATATCGCTGCTCAAATCTACAACATCAATCAATGTTAAAATGCTCTAATAGGTTTCTGGAATTTGAATATTCTCGAAATGTCATATCAAAAATATTCAAAAAAAATCTTAATTTTCTATTTAAAAACATAGAAGTGATGAAAAAAACATCAGTATGTTTTTTTTTTTCTTTTTATCTTTCAAACAAATTAGTATTCTATTGTATCCCAAATCAAATTTCCTTAAAATAGATTATCGAATAAATAAAATATAGACACTTCATGACAACTTAAACAATATAAGCTTGGTTATAACAATGTGTACTGCCAGTAGAATTAGTCTTTTAAAAAATCATGTCAAAATTCTGTCAATGCATAAGTGTGTGTGTGGTGTGTGTGTGTGTGTGTGTGCACTATATTAAAAAGTATGTGGCATGTGAATTATTCTTGACTGGGACGTAAAACCCCATTAAATAAATAAAGCACCAACCAGGACCCAGGAGCATTAAAATTCTAAGCTTTACCACCTAGATACAAGTTTCTTAGCAGCTAACAATTTATTTCATTCAGGGAAATCCTCATCAATCATGTTTTTGTTAAGTGTTAAGGGCAATCTCAAATCACTCAAATAAGGGTTTTTTTCTTCCTTCCTTTTTTTTAAAAACTCGGACTAACATTAATAGCTCGACATCATGCCATGGTCTGCCCTTCTGTTTTATGCCCTATTGACTGTTTTTCAACTATCTTATTTTGATAAGAAACATCTAGTAATCTGAGCTAAGTGGTCTAAAAGTGTGTGCTATCGGATCGTAACACCTCTCACCACCTAGGCTTAAATCTCGCCCGAGCAGATCCTTGTGTAAGAAAGTTTGTCAGTAAACTGGTCAAAGGTCGGAGTTTTCTTCAGGCACTGCGGTTTCCTCTATCGGCTGATCGCATGGGTACAATAGCTGGTCTAGATAATAGAAAGTCCCACACTTTCTCAAAAAAGTCTCAAAAACTTGGAATATCCAACTGGAACACCGGAACTGCTCACAGAGATGTCGTATGCTATATTCCAGCTATTTTTGAGGTATTTAAACCGTCCTGTCATAGGGTTGAGTCCGATTAGATGAATGCGAAGGCAATTCAATAAAGATAATTTTTTGTTTCCTAGCAAGTTGAAGAAACTCTTCTTTGTTGTGAGAGCATGTCCATCACAAGCAAGAACTTGAGGCCTTTCGTTTCCAATGTTTGGAATGAAGCTCTTTTCAAACCACAACTTGTTATTCCGGCCTTCGTCCAAACCGTTTCAGATACATAAAAATTGGCAGACGGACCTTAAACTTGAATCCTTGGAGATTTCATCAATGTTATAACTTGAGAGCTTTCCTTGTTTTTTCAGGGAAAATGAAGCAGAGTGGTAACACTTTGCCAACAGTTTTTCCGCCCGCTATGAGAGTAACCATCTCTCTTCATGATGTTTAAACATGGATAGATTTTGCCAATTTTTTGCCCCTTTTGGGACAACAACCTTACTGGGCTTGTGGAAAATTATGCTCATTTTCTCAGGGGTCACTGACATGTACCTTGCCGCGGATGTTGCTTCCTGCGTCCAAAGAGATAAATCTGGATGGCGTGTTTTATACCTCCGTCACCACCACATATCGGAGGACACTCCTTTCTTGAAACAGATTTCGCTACACTTTGCTAGTTCGGAAGCAAAAACAAAATGTTAACAGAGGCTCACATTATACATTAAAAAGTGGCTTAATACTGACTCGCGCTATACATAAATGCTTGACTTGATCTATACATAAACAGAAGCTCACACTGTACATAAAATCTTTTTACATATGCCTAAAGTTTTATTACAAAAACAATTATATAAAATGCTCATAAATTTTTAATGGACCATTCTTGTTTTAATGTCGTCTTAATGCTAGAGCAGAACTTTTAAAGTTCAAGGTCACACGTTATCATTTATCTAGCACAAACAGTTTGGATGTATAAAATGTTTGACAGTGCATTACATTTTTGTAGATTCACATCAGAGTTGTCAAATGAAATCCGCAAAGCTATTTAGAAGTCAGAATGGCCAAGATTAGAGCGATGACCTTGAAAGTCAAAGTGTTTATCACTGTGGAGGTATTTTTCTTATTCGTGGGCCCCAATTGGTTTGTAGGGGCCTCGGTGGCCGAGTGGTCTAAAGCGCGCGCTTACGAATTACAGTGCCTCTCACCGCCTAGGTTCGAATCCCACGCGGGACAGATCCTAGTGTGAGAAAGTTGTCAGTTCGCTTGCCGAAGGTCGGTGGTTTTCTCTGGGCACTCCGGTTTCCTCCACCATCCCAGAACTGACTGCCTCAAAATAAGCGAAAGATTCTTGACTGGGGCGTAAAACACCATTACTCCAATCCACTCCACTCCATTGGTTTGCTGCAAAATGTGGACAAATGCTGGTTTTATCCCCGCTCCTATCTAGAAAAAAAGGAGATGAAAACAATGCGCATTTATTGATATTGTCATATATCATTTTTGAATTCAATAATAAAATACATTCAAAATGATATATGACAACATTAACCTTCTTAGATAAATAAAGTAGAACTTAGATGGCCATGAGACTTCGGCCAAATGTTCGAGCTAACAAACATCGAAATACAATCGGAGGATCAATTCCCGTGTTTATCGACTTTGAAATAATCTTGAAAATTAAAAAAACAAAAAACAAAAAGGCCAATGGAAAAATTTATTACAAAAACTGATCTGACACAGATAGTAATGTGGGATTTCATTGTACATATATGTGAACCTCTGTTAATATTGAGATCGAGTCAGAGTTAATGTATAATGTGAACCTCTGTTTATATTGAGATCGAGTCAGAGTTAATGTATAATGTGAACCTCTGTTAATATTGAGATAGAGTCAGAGTTTATGTATAATGTGAACCTCTGTTAATATTGAGATCGAGTCAGAGTTAATGTATAACATGAGCCTCTGTTAATATTGAGATGGAATCAGTTAATGTATAATGTGAGCCCCTGTTAAATATTAAGTGCGAGTCAGTTAATGTATAATTTGAGCCTCTGTTCATATTGACATTGAGTCAGTTAATGTATAATGTGAGCCCCTGTTAAATATTAAGTGCGAGTCAGTTAATGTATAATTTGAGCCTCTGTTTATATTGACATTGAGTCAGTTAATGTATAATTTGAGCCACTGTTAAAATTGAGATCAAGTCAGCTAATGTATAATTTGAGCCTCTGTTAATATTGAGATCGAGTCAGTTGATGCATAATGAGCCTCTGTGTATATTGAGATCGAATTAGTTAATGTATTATATGAGCCTCTGTTAATATTGAGTCAAATAATGTATGTGAGCCTCTGTTAATATTGAGATTGAGAGAGTTTTTATGTTTAATGTGTCTGTGTTAATATTGAGATCAAGTCATTTAACATATAATGTGAGCCTCTGTTAATATTGAGATCAAGTCAGTTAATGTCTAATATGAGCCTGTTAATATTGAGTTCGAGTCAGTTAATGTATAATGCGAGCTTCTGTTAATATTAAGATCGAGTCTGTTAATGTATAATATGAACCTCTATTAATTTTGAGATCGAGTCAGTTAATGTATAATGTGAGCCTCTGTTAATATTGAGATCAGGTTACAGTTTAAGTAAGGTATAAGCCTCTGCTTACATTGAGATCGAGTTTCAATTTTTATAAAGTGAGAGTCTGTGTCAGTTGTATTGCTTTTAACCTACTTTGCTAATTTTACAATTTTAGAATGTTAGCTCACTGAGAAAATGATAGTCAACTTTTTGGTCAAGTTATCTGACACTTAGACAACTGACAGAGGTTTATACTAGTGCATGTAGTTAAATAGGCAGCATAATAAGAACAAAGTTTGAAAATTGAAGGTGTAACAAGAATTACACTGATTTAAATGTCTTGTCTGGTTAGTTTTTGATTGGGTAGTAAATACATTACTTTAACATAAACTTTCACATTTTGACATGCCGCCGCCATGGAAAAGTAACACCCAAGTCTTGCCTTATGGCAATGCCAACCTTGACAAAAATCAGTCTCTGAACTGAACTTGTGTATGTCCTAATTTAAATCACAATACCTGTATTCGGAAATATACTTCACACTCACACACTAAAACCATTATAAAAATTTTGTTTTATGATAATGCCAAAGATAAACCAGTGTTGTTTTTTCACTGGTGTACTGATGACGACTGCCCTGCTTCCATCCCTTTTTTGACTGTCTGTGTGGCTCATTGGTAGAGTGTCCATCTTGAGAGCAGAAGGTTGTGGGTTTGAATCCCAAATGGGTCATACATAAGACTTTAAAGTTTGAAATTGCTGCCTTGCTTAGCACTTAACATAAGAAATACAGATTATTGATTGGTTTTACAAAGTGCAAAGATAAAGGACTAAGTAAGGGATTTGCTTCTCTGCAGCATATGAACTTGGTGAGCTAGCACCTTATAAAAGTTACTTTGAGTGCTTGCTATAACACTGCAAACCATAATACACACTGACATACAAATACCTGTTCATAGATAAAGCCAAACAGATAAATAACCTTGCTTCTATCCTGAATACATTAAAAATTGCTGATGTGATATTAGACAACATTACAACCAACCCAATACATATTCTATTATTTGTATGTCCAGTGCCCATTTAAAGTCAGGAATTTTGATATGTTCACTATCATCCCTTATCCTATTATTATTAGGAAGCACTTAAAATCTAGATAATTCTGTTTGGTTTCAAGATATTCAGGAATTCATGGTGTTGTTTTAAATGATATAATCATATGGCATCATTTTTTTTCAGATTTTCGACATTTGTGTCGATGTGGAGGCTATATTATATGAATGACACAACAGTTTTAGGATATCCTTTTATTCATTCAACATTAACACAGAGTGCAGGCTGGCTATGGCTTGCTCCTGTGACACATATTGAGCTTAATTTCTTATTGAATGACAAAGAAATATTATATAAATCTTACAGAAATCAGAGGAATGGATGTTACATGGTGCTGCAATGATTCAGACAAAACCACAATCTACAAATCCATGACTCAACTTAGCTCCCTTTGCTCAAAGTTGTCTCCCTTTGTTTTCATCTTACAAAAACTTGACTCTCAAAAGTAGAAAGTACTAATTAATCTTCATTGATAATAACAATAATAATAACTAATAATCAGTTCTATATGTACAGACAATAAAGATATTTTTAACATATACAAAAAAATTTAGGAATCAAGAAGCCAAAAAATGCTGTCAAATAATTCAGGATATGAATATTGATCTTGATATTAAATGTCAATACCAGCTTACAAATAAATATTTATTATATTAGTATATTCTAAATAGAAAAACAAAACTTATCATCTTCACCTGGTGAATTTTGTCCACCATTGATCTATGACTTGGCTTTCTGACCTTTTGACCTCAATGTTTACCTAGGTCACCCTTTCATCATTAGAAAAAAAAAAATATTATTTCAGTCAAAAGGTCATTATATTGAAAGTTTATAATTCAGATAGAAGAAATGATGGTTATGCCCAGAGTAATATTTATTTTACATCAAACAAGGTGGTAAGACCTGGAAACATGGAGGATTCCGGAGTTGCAGAATTTTTTTTGAAAAAAATATTTGTCTCAAAGTACTACTTATGAGGTGCAAGATAATTGACAATTTAATGAAAACTACAAGAAAGGATTTCCTGGAAATGACAAAAATGATCCAAAAATAATGCCCAACTAAAATAAATTCAGTTTATTTATATTACAAAAAAAGGATTTCCTACAGACAACAACAAAAAATAATCTAAAATAATCCCCTTACTGAAATAAATGCATTTCATGTTTAATATTACCCATAGTCATTGAAAAATTCAAACATGTCTAAGCACACAAATGATGAATTTCTATAGTTCTAGACCAATGAAATTCCTGTATTTATACTCTCCATGGTGACGGACTAGCCACACCCAGTAAGTTGCTGTTTGTTGTAGGTTATAATATACAGACTGGATACTGACATTAACCTGACCTTACTTACAACAGATATAGCTATACAACAATGACTAATAAATTGATTTAGATCAAAACTGGTCATATTTATCAATTTTATATCAACCAAAGTATAAAGGCCACCTGTTTGTTAAAACCATATTACAAATAATCATGTATGCTTGCTCTTAACCATAGGCAGGTGTGGAGAGCCGCACAATTACCCCAAGTAACAATTTAATTGGATGTCAACTTCTAGAACTGGATGCCAATTTCTAAATCATATTTAACAAATACAAAAACAAGTCAAAATAATTTTCTGAGTTCATCAAATTAAAAAAAAAAACACTTTTTTTTTTTAATTTTCCCCTGCACTTTTGAATTCCCAAAATCTGATAAATGTCTTTCTATGAGGTTAGGCTACCAATTATAATAAATATGAATGTCTGACACCAATATAGATGTAAATAAACCAAACCAGACAGATGAATATATAATATTATGCCTTATATGACCTCGTATTGTACTGATATATACTGTCAGAACTAGTTGGATTACTGACTTATATATACATGTATATAAATATATACAGTACAGATTATCTTAATCCTATTCCTATGCATATCAAAAGTATTATATGTAGACTTTCTAATTCTCTTATATGAACAAATGTTCTAAATCACATATAAATACTACAGGTGTGATTACAATATTCATTGTCTATTCCATTTATATCTAAAGAAAGACACTAAGTATTAAACGGCTTGAATAAAACTCACTTACTGCAGATTTGTTCCTAATATTATGGCTGTAGAAATTATTCTAAGTACCCCCCTGTTCAAAAATATTTTTAAAATATATTAATAAGCAGAGCCACATGGAGCAGAAAGTTTAACGTCATTTTTTTCCTTTTGTTAAACATTTATGAAGACCCCCGTCTGAATAAGGCCAAAATGTTTATGAAGACCACCTTCTGAATAAGGCTAAAATGTTTATGAAGACCAAGGTCAAAATGTTTATGAAGACCACCTTCTGAATAAGGTCAAAATGTTTATGAAGACCACCTTCTGAATAAGGCCACATTCACAGGTTTATCTAGGCCCTAGACCTAAAAGAAAACAACAGATCTCATAACACAGACCTTGTGAATACTTTAAAATTTCATTAAACATGATGATGTAATTTTATTATAGCTGACAGGCTGTTGTTAATGTAAATATTTGTGTATACATGTGTATATATACAATATGAGATGATATATATATATATATATATATATATATATATATATATATATATATATATATATATATATATATATATAAAATATCAATTTATTACTGTAGAACACACTTATTACAATTTCCTTTACCCCATAAACTTTACAAAGTCTGTTTAAATTTAAATCTATTTTCAAAAAAAAAAAAAAAAAAAAAAAAAAAAAAAAACCCATGCTAGAACACAAAATATATGACATTTTAATACCTGCATTTTGTTACAAAACCTCAAATTATGTAAAGTAAAATAAATTTGCCTCAAATCATGGTCATAAAATGTCAGAATAGTTATTATGTTTTGTATATAAAGCACCTTAAATAATCTGGCATTGACATTTAACTGTACAAAATCTATTGATTTTGACGATCTAGCATTCCCTAACTGATTATCAAATAGATGTTCGTGTATGCCTGTAAAATTCCTGGCAGAAAAATGCAAGAAAAATTATCACTAGACTTGAAATAATACCTCATAAACAACATTATGCAAAACAAGTGCAAAAAAAGAAAAAATAAAAAATAAAAAAATTAAAAAAATAAATAAAAATATCAATGTAGATTTTTTGTAGAATATACACCACATGATTGTCATGTGATATATATTTTTTTATACAATGAACTCTATTTTATTATCCCAAGGCATTTTAAGTGTTTTTTCTTCATCCTTTATTCCCATGTCTTGTTTTTTATTAAAACCTTCTGTATCAGCATCTCATGTGATGAAGGTCGCTCTAAGGCCAAGGATGAAATGCCTGAAAATACAAAAACAACAATTATATTAAGAGAAGTGATATCAAGTTAAAATCAATATCAACACAAAATGTTTGTATGTCTGTCTAAAGTTTATCAAAGGAAAAATTCTATATCATATCATGTATAATGATTAAGTGCTCTGATGACTATTATGAACAGGTTCAGGTATCTAGTGAACAAATACCCTTAATTATCCTTTAAATATAACTTATGAAAAGGTTCCCTGGATTTTAGAAGTGACTCAAGCCTGTCACAAGAAAATAAATGTTTACTGTCAGTATACTAAAATATGGGGTCTCAATTTTCTTGATCTAATTTCAATCACATCTGACTTTCAAACTGTAAAATTATCCGGTATAGTTAGTAACAAATTAGTGTGGTTTTAGAACAAAAAGTGCAAGGGATTGTAAGAAATTCCCAAATACGAATTTGATCTCATTTTTAAAGGTAACAAGCATTCTGAGAGTATTGCAAAACAATACATAGTCCCCTGAGGGTTGCATATTTCACTTATCCCAAAGTTTTAGGTCAAATGTACTTTATTATATGGTACAAAGATTAATAGTTATAAATTATACATGTTGTTCAAGATGGCAGATGGAAACAAAACATAAACTTGATCTGTAACTAATCATGGTAGAGTCACATACAAAACATTAGTTCCATTTCTGCAAGCTTGTAGAAAAAAAAGTGTGGAAAACCAAAATTTCTGTGAATTTTCAAAGATCAAAGGGCCATAACTCCCGGTAAAAATTAGCAGATGGAAACTGAAACGTGAACTTGATCTGTAACTCATCATGGTAGACTCATATACCAAATATCAGTTCTTTTCTAAAAGCAATTAGAAAAAAATGCAGAAAACTAAAATTTCTGTGAATTTTCAAAGTTCAAAGGGCCAAAACTCCCGTAAAAATTAGCAGATGGAAACGAAACATGAACTTGATCTGTAACTTATCATGGTAGACTCATATACCAAATATCAGTTCTTTTCTAAAGGCAATTAGAAAAAAAATGCAGAAAACTAAAATTTCTGTGAATTTTCAAAGTTCAAAGGGCCATAACTCCCGTAAAAATTAGCAGATGGAAACGAAACCTAAACTTGATCTGTAACTCATCATGGTAGAGTCACATACAAAACATTAGTTCCATTTCTGCAAGCATGTAGAAAAAAAGTGCAGTTCATTATCTAAAAGCAATTATAAAAAAAGTGCAGAAAACTAAAATTTCTGTGAATTTTCAAAGTTCAAAGGGCCATAACTCCCGTAAAAATTAGCAGATGGAAACGAAACATAAACTTGATCTGTAACTCATCATGGTAGACTCATATACCAAAAATCAGTTCATTATCTAAAAGCATTTAGAAAAAAAGTGTGGAAAACTGAGGTGTGACGGATGGACGGACAGACAGCGTGCAAACCTATAGTCCCCTTCGGCTTTCGCCAGTAATTACACTGTTATTTCACAAAATGAATAAATTATACCTATCAGACCCAAATTCAAATATTTTATCAAGATTTGGCATTAGTTGAAGTGAAAAAGTAGGTTATGACATGACATTTGACCTCAAAATGGATTACTTAAGATGACATAATTTATTCATAACAGTCAATTTGAAATTGACCTTTCACGGGTAAAATCGAAACAGTCAAATTATACAAACACATTTTTTTCAAGAACATCATGCAAACATTTCAACCTATTTTCAGGAGTCAAAAATACTCTAAAGAAAGCCCTCCAGCAAGAAATGAATTGACTGACTAGGTGTCAAGTTATCCTACCCTAAAGCAAGTTCCGCCTAGCAAGTCATCCTACCCTAAAGCAAGTTCAGCTTAGCATCAGCATTAAACTTTGATTTATCGACAATCTAGAACCCAAATGGCTAATTAGACAAAGCATAATCACTAAGTATTGATTTAACCTAGTCAATTTTTACTTTTGTTATATTTATTCTATCATTACAAAAATCATCATATTAGAATTTTTTATCTATCTAATATATACATAATATTGAATCTAGGCTAATTAAGTATTTCATATAACGGCCTAATACAGAACTAATTATCATGTATGTATATTAAAAATCAATATTATTTTTTCATCTTCTCTTTAACAACAACTGACTGACAAGGATAAAACGAGAACACTTCCGCCCTCTGTTCTCTGTCAAGTCAGCCATGGCATTAAGACTTTATTTATTACCTCACCATGCTAGATGGATTACTTATCAGAATTAATTTGTGATAAAGAGGCCGGTTCAACTATAAGTACACCATAAAGTCTATAAGAATTATGCTCTATTTGACTTAAATCAGCCACATTTATAACACAATAAATTATTATATACAAAATGTTGCTTACGTAAGAGTAATAACAAAAAATATTAGCCACTCTCAATTCCAGAGTTTAAAGAGGCTGCTGTGCTTGGGCACTGGCTTAGTTCAGCTCATCACCTAGAATTCAAATACCACTTGGGCATGTCTTAGCCTGTAAAAGTTTGTGTTTTAATGCCCAAGGTCAGAGGTATTCCCCAAGTTCTTGGTTTCAGCCACCAATCCAGGATTTAGGAGGCCTGTGTGTTTAAGTGAACTTAGTACTGGCTTAGTGCTGCAATACTACCTGGGACGGTCTTAGCCTGTAAAAGTTTGTGTTTTAATGCCAAAGGTCAGAGGTAATCCCCAAGTTCTTGGTTTCAGCCACCAATCCAGGATTTAGGAGGCCTGTGTGTTTAAGTGAACTTAGTACTGGCTTAGTGCTGCAATACTACTTGGGACGGTCTTAGCCTGTAAAAGTTTGTGTTTTAATGCCAAAGGTTAGTGGATGTCTCCAAGTTCTTGGTTTCAGCCCCCATTCTGAAAGGACTAAAGCTCTAACTTAGTGCTGCTCATCGCCTAGATTCGAATAACACTTGGGAAGGTCTTAACCCGAGAAAGTTTGTTAGTTTTAATGCCAAAGGTTGGCAGTATTCCTCAAGTTCTTGGTTTCAGCCACCATTCTTAAACTGATATTTTTTCAGTATTAGTGAAAGAGGATATTTTTAGTGGTTTTGTGTCCAAGATCATTGCAGTGACATATATCCAGGTATTACAGGTAAAGTGACAATGCATATAACACAATTATATAAATAACATAGCTATTTCAAGATTCTGTCAAAAGGAAAGAATAGGCTTTATTTTAAAATGCTGAGTGCTTAGCTGAAGACTCACTACTTTTTTTCAAGTCTGGTCATGGACCCTGTCAAGAGTTGAGCACTCTTCCAACTGAGCTTCCTTACTGTTTATATGAAATGATTTAATTTTTTAGCTGATTTGGTTGGAGCCTTTCAAGTTGACACAAGAAAAATATTCAGCCTAAACTTTGAAAACATTTTAGCAATGCCATGGGCACAAAAAACAAGAACAAATTTCAAAGCCTATAGGCAAAAAGCAAGAAAACATGCAAAGGAACTATCATAAACTATTTGGAAAATGTACAGAAGCATGTGAAACCATAAATTATGTATATGGTGTAAATCCCATACACTTTCCATAGTAAATAATATTCAACAGTTATAAATATTCAACTTACCACAAAGTACAAAACTTCAAGCTGCAACCAGATGTAATCCATATATAATATCCTGTATGATTATATCTCTCATAATATCCTCTTCTATGACATTCCAAACTTTGACCACTATCTATCCTAGCTATGTGTAACATATAATTCTTCCTATGGAAAATTTAGCGAGATCAACAGACGAAGAAGTCTTGAGTTTTTGTTTTTTTTTGTTACATATATTCCATGTTTACATAGATTAAAATGTCAAGGTATTCTTTTGATTAAATATAACTCCATCTTGACTAATTTCTTTTTTCAAAAACAAATCAACCAATCAACTTATGAGCAAACCACATGATACTATCCAATGCCACCTGGTGGCTGAAAGAATCACTACAATAAATTAAACTACTTCCTGTAGTGTTTGTGGATAACCTGATTTCATCACATTGCACAACAAAAAACAGTTTGTTGTTTATTTTTCCACATGGATATAATATACAGTTTTTCCCCTTTAATCATAATAATAATAAAATCCACAGTTTTATTTCAGTTTCAAATGCAGCTTTTCAATATTGTCCACTAAAACACTTCTAACACTATTCTATCTAAAAGATCTTACATTTTCCATACACATTTTTTTTTTTTTGGTTCATTTTTTTGTTACTTTTCTTGTCATCTTAAGAATATATATATATAGATAGATTCATAGCTGTAAAATGAAATACGATATTAGACTCATTTTTTCCACAATTGCCTGCCATGGTGTACATGCAAATTCATCCTCAATTATAACTTCTCGTACACTACTCCTTCTGAAGTTGGAATTAAATTCTGCAATTCCTCTCCACATGTAAGTTGTTTAACAAAAGGCAAAATATTTCAAATCAACAATTCTACAAAGCAACAAATTCATTTTCCAAAGAATGACTTTGGTGAACGATTTTAAAAAAAACTGATAACTACCATACTTCATTGTTCTTTTTTTAAAAAATAATAATTATTCCCCTTTGTCAATCACCATCATGAACTCCTGACCTTTGACATATAAAAATAATCATCTTCTACTCTAACACATCAACAACTTATCAACCATCCATGTTTTTTTTCTGTTGCCTCATCTCTAAATTAAACGAAACTTCTTTTATTACAAAAGAGCAACAACAAGAAAAAAATGCAATCATTTCTGGTTTGTTTGTTTGTTTGTTTTTTTTCTTCTGATTTTTATATACATTTTAAAAGCTGCATAAAGAATGTGTTTTAATTCAAAATAAACCTGGTTGTTAGTTTACTAATAATTTACTGATACCAACAAATAAAAGACAAAAATAATTGTCATAATGGAAAAAAAAACAAAAATATACATATAAAATATGTCAAAAAAAAAAAAAAATCATTTCATTGTTATCTGTAATCCCAACAACATTTAACATGATTTTCTTTTTAAAAAAGTATTAACCCTCAAATAACAAGTTTGGCAAATAGTGGTCATTTGAATATTGTTCCATTTCTGAACCCTATGATTGACATCAAAGATTTAGATTATCCATCATTTCAGTACCGTTTTTTCCTTGCACCACTAGGTGGCTTATGTAACAAATGCTGTGTACAGATAATGCTGTCATGTCTACTTTCTGAAAGGATGACTTTCTCCACATTTTAACTAAATTGAACCTTAATGAAAACTCAGTTCTTCCTGTGCTATTGTATTTTTTAACATTAATTATAATTCTCTAAATAATTCTGGCATCTATCTACAGCTGAGCCTAAATTTTTTTTTTTACATCGACTCTCCTGTAAAGTTTAGGGGAAAAAAAATTAAACCCCATTTTTCTTACTCTATTTACTGTGTTAAGAAGATAACTTACAAGTTCTTTTATTTATTTATATATATATATATATTTTTTTTATTTATTTATTTATTTATAGGTCTTTACACTATCAAATCTTTGACCTTTAACAGTCTAAGTAGATGACCTTTTAATGATCTTGTTTATTGACCTTTAACCTTTAACATCTGATTCATGGCCACAAGATTGAAGATGACAAATCAACAGACTTGGGTCATCTAATTACTTAGAGATTGATTGATCCATTATGCAACCTGCAATCTCTTCATCTAACTTATTCACTTAATCTCCTGGACTGCCTGACGGCTAAATCTCGACTAAATCTCAGGTTAATTTATGCCTCAGTGTGGGTTACACTTGTGCCAGGAATCAATAACTTAACCAAACTATCAATAATTCTGTCCTGGCAATCAGCTCTCCTTACAATAACACAGACCCACAAAGAAGAGATAATTATATAAAGGTTATTTATAGATTTAGTAGATATGCATAGAAAATATACTATTATGAGCATAATAAACTCCAATCTTGTCACTAACAGAAAAAAAAACAACTGTATAATTTGTCTTAATTTATATTAAAAATGTGGAACAGTTTCAAATATAAGGTCTTGCTAAAAAGCTTCTTTTTTGTACAGGAACATAACGACTAAAAAATTGAGGATTACAGATAATAAGGAAAGTTTAAATCAGAAACAATACGAGTTAACATAACACCCTTTTAAATTTATCAACAGGTTAAATTACAATTTTACAGTGGAATACTTTAACAAAGATTTTACCTGACAGATTGATCTAAATTAAACCAGATTTTATCAACATTGTATCCTCTGAACAAATATTCTGCAAATGTTAACATTACTGAAAGCACATGTATGGGCCAGCACAAGATTATATATATACTATATATAATAAAATTTAACCAATTACACACATACATATAACAACTCGTAAGTCTCGTAAATAACATTCTTAATTAACATGCACACATGTGAACACACACATGCACACCTGTGAACACACACATACACATGAACACACACGCACACACTGAAAACACATTTCTGAATATATAGCGTTACATGTGCGGGCCATCATTTTTTTTCATTCTAAACTAGCAAACAAAAATATATACTATGCCTTAACACAGCCTGTTACAAATGATACATAATGCATTAACTGATTTCTGGTTTTCAAACTAAAAATGTGCAATATCACTAAATAACATTACAATTCTAACAAATTCTTATTGCAAGACATAAAATCCCGTAACAAAATCTTATCTACTGTTTTTGGTTTGTTTTTTTTTTTAAACAAAAAAGTAACTATGAACATTTTAAGAAGAAAAAAAAATCAATTTTTATGAAAATTTTGGCAAAATATCAGAAAATAATTAATTAAGGGTAAAAAAAAAATGTCCTATATTGTTTAAGGATAACAATATTGGGTATTTTAAAAAAAAAAAAAAAAAAAAAAAAAAAAATTAAGACTCAGAAATAAATAATTCAAGCAAACTAGTTTATAACTCTAGAAATTACAAAAAAAAAAAAAAAAAATTATCTTGGGTGATTCAAGAATATTGATTTTATTATCTTTATTGATAACGGCTCTTGTAAAAATCGTCCAGATAACTTTTATGTTGGTTAATTATGTATTTGTCTGTTTTAGGACACCAAGACTTGGCTAAAGCAAGGTAATTTATTTACTGTTGACTATAGTCTATAGAGAGAGAGACAATGCTCAAAATAAGGTCACACAATTATTTTCTCTGTTCGTGTTTATTCAGTACTTTCGTGTTTACACGAGTGAGAAAATGTGATAAATTTGTGTGTTCTTAGTCCTTCATCTGAATTTTTAGATGAATAAAAATAAATTACAATAGCCATTAATGTTTAACATATTTCTCATGTTTTTATCCTGCTTTTCATCAAACACTTGATGACCACTGCCAGGACTACTTAAACGGTCTTCCGGAAAAATAAAAGTTTGGACAAGTAATTAAATGACCAATCAATGTCACGGTCATATTGAAAACACTGTGAAGTAGTGTCTCAATTTTTTTGACATTTTTTTAAAAACATGAGAAATTTTCCTAATAACTTTTCATTAAATAACTTATGGCAATCACATATTTCATAAAAGTTGACAATTACCTGATCCCTACTATCTCCTTCAGAAAAAAAAGAAAGAAAGAAAAATTCCACAACAAGAAATCAGTATTAAAATGCATATGTATAAACTTAGTACCAAAAAAGAATCAACTAGCATGTATAAATCATACCGTCTGAAAACAATGCAGATAAATATGTAACATACAATTATTTTCAGATAGATAAAAACAAAACATATCTGCCGTCGCTGTACGCCCATACACCACAAAGCAAATATTACGTAAACATTTTCACACATTACTTATATACGGATTTTTTTTCCGATTGTGATACATTTATTCAATATTTCAATGAAGGATTTATTAGTTGCTCAGACAGCTAGGAAATGAAAGGATTAAAAACAATAATTTTTATTGTAATATTGGGAGATATTATGGGAGTTTTAACAAGAATTCCACGGATTTAAATGTCTCGCCTGGTTAGTTTTTGATTGAGTAGAAAATACATCACTCTAACATAGACTTTCACATTTTGACACGCCGCTGCCACTGGAAAAGTAACACCTAAGTCTTGCCTTATGGCAATGCCAGACTCAACAATAATACTGACTTTGGGGTGGGGTTAAAAAGTATCATATAGAATTTTCTACACTTTGCATGAATATGCAGTTTCAGGTTTGTCAATTGCAAAAAATAAAAAGTAAAAAATAAAAAAAAATAAAAATAAATAAATTTCAGTCTAAATTCCAAAGTTTTTCTAGAAGTTCTAATTCCTTATTTGTTTCTAGTCTTGATTTTTTTTTTAAAGAAACCTGGTAGCCTATAGCACTGCTATTTTGATTTGAAACCAAACATGCGAGTTTAAAAAAAAAATAGCTTTCAAGAGCTAACTGTGAAAGAAAATATCCCATATTTTGTCATAAGCAACTAATGAATCCAATAGTTAACATGATGGAACATTTTACAATAAAATAATAATTTCATCATGACTATAAATAGATTACGGAATTGATGAGCTGCTATTTAAAACAATTAAATAATGAACATTAGTTTGGTTTTTTTTTTCAATTCTTACATTAAACAATTTTAATGTCTAATCAATTTTCTTTTAACACTACTGCCACAAAAATGTACCCAAATTTAGCCCGATGCCTTCTACTTAATAATCATCTTGCAAAGAAATCTTGAAAACCCTATTTAAAAAAAAATAAAAAAAAAAAACTATAAGGCCTGAAATTCTGTAATAATCTGCCAATTATCTATGATACATTTCTCACAAAAAAACATCTTGTAAAATCAAGAATTTTCCATAAATTTAGAAATTAAATTCAACCAAAAAATTTCAGTCTGAATTTGAATCATATCACAAAATGCATTATATTTATTTTAACCCCACATAATAAAATGGAATGTTACAATTTCTCTCAGATTTTAAAATTAAATCTCATATGTGTAATCTCCAGGAGATATGATTTATGGCGGTGACCAAACACTCTTACATAATTTTAATATCAAAAACTGCCAGAATTATTTTTTCTATTTAAAAAAAAGAAAAAGAAAGAATATTAATACAATTTTGAAAAAAAATACTGGTAAAAATTAAAAAAAAAAAAAAAAAAAAAAATGTAGCCGCGAATAGCTGCAATAACGATGATGCAGCTTTAAACCAAAACTCGCTCACTCAAAAATAAAATAATTTATATAGACTCTAAAAAGGTTTCAAATTCTTTTAAATTTTTTAATGAATTTTTGTAAAATTAGAATCAAAATTTGATTTAATTTAATAAGACTGGTCAAATTCGTGAAAATGCAACAGCAACATAGATGGGGGAAAGGTAGACTCTTTCACAGTTAAAAAATACCATAAAAAGAAAACCAAAAAATAACGGTTTTCAAAACAAATATTTTGGAATTTTATTTTTTTATCTTTAAATACTAGTAATTGATTCTGTAAAGATACTCGATACAAATCCATTTTGAATGAGAATCTTAAAGCTCTAAAATAAAGAACAAAGCATATGGTCATCACTTTGTGATATAAAAAACATTTTTTTTTATAAGCATAAATCGCATACACAATATGTGAGAGAGCAAATTTATCTATTTTTTCATTGTTTATATGTATATATATACATATCTATATATAAATACATATAAATACTTTTTTTTTTTTTTGTATTTTATAATTTTTTTTTAAAAATGCAAAAACAAAGTGACAGTTTGAAGACAGCACAAAACTAACACGTCATTGAAAACACAGATGTAGGCAGTTTGCAAAAGAGAAAATAATACAAAATAATAATAATAATAACATTATTTAACCATAAATACAAACAAGCAAACAAAATACAAAAATGCTTTTGAAAAAAAAGAAAAGAAAAAAAAAATGAAAATAATAGGCTTAATGATACCACAGTAAAACCAACTCTGTTCATAAAATGTGCAAAGAAAAAAATAACCAAGCGCAACAATTTCTCCTCATCAAAATGTCTTCCTCAAATAAGGCATAAAAGAACAATGCATGTTCACTGTAAAAATAAAAAATGACTTTTTTTTCTTTCTTGTCTTTATTTGAAATAATGATAAGCACTGTAGGATGCTGACCGATAATGAATTGATGATGACCACTACAACACTGACCTACCAAGCTTGAGTTTCACTGTATACTTTAACATTATCTGGATCTGAAAATACACAAAAAAAAAAAAACAAAATTTATACAAGAAATCCACGGATTTAGTTGTCTTGCCTGGTAAGTTTTTGATTGAGTTGAAAATACATTACTTTAACATAAAACTTTCACATTTGGACACACTGCTGCCATCTACGGCACTGGAAAAGCAACACCTAAGCCTCGCCTTATGCCAATGCCAGGCTGGACAAAAATTAAGTCGAAGGGGTAAAACTTATGTGCACATACATAGCTAATATATCAGAGAACTTTTACCCAAAAAGTTAAAATGCTAATGCTCAAACCTCTATATAGCTACAACATCTGAAGGATTATCCTAATATAATCTATCATAACCTGTTGCCCTTTGGTCTAGTATTTGGTAGGACTTTCTATCGTTATGTTTTTTGTGTTGTTTTTTAACAAATGTGTGCTTGTCTCGAATAAAAAATTGTTTTCACATGCAGTAAAAAAAAAAAGAGTCCCCTTAACATTTATACACAGGTTACAGAATTGAATGCGAATTTGTTTTAAGTCATGTGACTTCTTATCACCACATGAAAAAATATCCTTAGCCAAAATTAGCTTTAACAAGTATATTTTATGACAATCTTTCGAGCATTGTTAAGACTTTTCAGCACCAAAATTTTGTTTTCAAAATGAAAACAAATAAATTTTTTACAGAATTCTTTTTTTTTAATAAACAAATAATGTTATTTCTGTCTCCTCCCCACAATTTAAATTTCCCCAATTTTTTTCTCATAGCAGGGGAGGAGGGGGAAATTTCCCTTAGTTTTTCAGATTCTGAAATTGGCAATGACATAAAACTGTAGGTCACCCGTGTTGTCAGGACAGGGGGTGCTTACTGATAACAAGTTCCGTAATCAGATTGATAAAAGACAACATTGATAAGACACATTCCCAACAACAAATTAAATGATACATCACATAATGGAATCAGTCATTATTTATTATACTGAAATCAATCATGATTTTTTTAAAACAACAAGTTATAAATCATAAAACTAATGAGATTTCTGTCACATTACATCCACCGCAGAAATTAATCGATAGACAAATGTTTGAAATAATGATAAAATATGAGGTAAGGATCTAGTTGAAGGTCCATGCATATGCTAACAGATCTCACTTGACAGTTTTAGCATGCCTTGGTCTTAATTGTTATTTGCTCATTTTTTTTCCAATGCTTAATTTTTTTATTTCTCTTTTTTTCTTTTTACTGTTTTTTGTTTTTCTTCCCCCCCCCCCCCCCCACCCCCTGATTTCCTGATGAAAGGCACTCAGATTTTAAAAGAGATATAACCCCACTAGATATCAGGTTTGTTGGTCATTATGATTTTTGATGTCACATCTGCAATTTTTCAGCCATTCATGATGAGGGCCATTTTATTAGTATCTATTCCAAGGATTAATCTAAGTACAAGTTCCTGTATGCCTGAGATATGCCAATGTGTTTTTTAGTCTGCCCTGTACTAGTACTCCCAGGGCAACTTAGCATGCTAGCTCATAGACTCGGTATGCAGCAGACAAGCACACCACTCCAGCAGTCACATATCCCAGCATTGGCTTAATCAGTCTATACTTTTTCCTCTTAATGCCAAACACAAAGCATAAAAGCAATATACATGTCTTATTTATGACCTACCGGTAGCTGGAGATTGAACCCATGACCTCTCAATCTCAAGGCTGATGCACTATCTTTTAGCCAAAGAGGCAGTTGTAAGCTGTCTGAATCTTCTGTATGGTTTACCAGTAATGTAACTCACTTTTTTGTCATACTGGTAATTTACTTGTAACAAAGTTTGCCAATACATTTATTATGCAGTCAGACAATAGCTTGATTCTTTCACTTTTTATCAAGGTAATCAGTTCTGGGATGATAGAGGAAAGTGAGTACCTGGAAAAACTTTGGAAAGTGAACTGACAACTGTTCTTACACTAGGATCTGGTTAGAGGGATTCAAACATAGATAAATAACAAACAGTGGTGTATTTGAAGTGTGTATATATATAAAAATGTATATAACTCATACTTACTTCTTTTTTGTTGGGCTAAAACATTATTCCATTCTGAAAAAGATAATATAACAAATTATTAAAAGACAATAAAAATAATCGAAAAGGTACGAAGGTACAAATAAAATTTAAATTTGTTGTTCTTAACTACAAACACAGAAAACAGTACCTGTCTAATAAAAACCCACCATTCTGTGTTTAGCTAGCTTTTTATGAAGTACCTTTAGAACTGATTATGCTTAATAATTGATTCGGTAGCATATTGTTCAACATTTTTACACTAGCTACTAATGACAACACAACACCTTTTCCTCCTCTGGATATAAATCATGTTTAAATAGTATGTGAGTTTGGGATAGTGATTCACTTTTTATTGTTTGCAATCTTGAGATCATTACTTTACAGCATGATAAATCAGAACTATTATATTCCTTGCATGTGGAAATTGCATTTAGTGGATGGTTTCAAGTGGAACTGTTATTTGTTAGTTTGTGACAAATATGTTTCCTATGCTGATCTTCACAAAATTATAAGGATAGATAAGAGATAAATGGCAACATTCCAATGCAATAACTTGGTATTGGTCTCATGCTCACAAAATGGCGGTGAACATCACAATTCAAGCAAACCGGTAAAGGCCAAGAAATAGGAAAATTCATATTTCATATTGTCAACAGGAAATGAACCCTCTATATAAAGATTTAGAATAAAAGCAAAAATAATCAAAAGCCCCATCCCACCCCCTTCCGTTATACATGTATACACATTTAAACTGTCTTGAAGAAAATTGATATGCGTATAAAACTATAGCTTTCAGAAATTTCGATTCACCCAGGTAGTCAATTTTTTCTTTATGTAATAACATTTATACAAGTATCAAGTTATATCTAGTCATTTAATGATAAATTATGTAGGGTAATTGTTATTTTATAGTTTTAACTGTGTACTGTAAAAACTCGTAAACATTAGGCGTTATATGGATAAAAAAATTCATATTCATGCCATGTATATCAATTTATTTATATGTGGTAATTTAATAATCAACAAAAAAAAAAAAAAAAAATGTGAAGTATGAAATCTCCTTAAAAACGATTTTTATCAAATTACTTGTTTCTCCCCGTTACGCTTAAAATACCACTCAAGTAACAAAACAAATAAAACATTATTTGTACATCAGTATATATTAAATCCTACTGGTAGGACCATAGTTCTGTGAATAAAATAAACCATCCAACATACTCTGGGAATACTGGAATCAATACTTATTAAAGATGCAAAGAGCTTTTCTTTCAATCAGAAATATCATAGAAAGCAAATGTTCCGATTTGCATTAACTCGCCGGGTCACTGGGTATAAATGAGAACCATTTTACTGACACACCGATTCTCTAAGGTTGAATTTTTCTATAGAAAGTAATCTGTGTTTTCAACATTTTTGCATCTTTTAATTGAAGGATTTCATCAGTATCTAGACAGACTTGATAAAACAGATAGTGAAATCACTAGTATCAAAAAACACTTATTTTATAGAAAAGCTGACATAGATTTGATATAGATCCAGGCATGTGAAATTTTACCAGTTTGCTTGCCGAAGGTTTGGTTTTCTCTCAACACTCTGGGTTCTTCCACCACCCTAAAACTGACTGCCTTGTTCAAAGCGAAAACAATCTTGACCGGGGTTGTAAAAAACTATTTATCCAATCCAACCCAATCCACAGCTCAATTCATACACTGATGGGACACCTGTCCATCACAATTTTAAACTGTTAATCACCAACATGTGTAACATTTATTTTTACAGTGGCTCTGAGGGAGAATTATTACATGGCTCGCTAATAAAAGACCATACCACCCAATGTGGCTTAGGTTTGAACCTGAATGTCTTACGAGTAGAGAAGACCTTAACCACTTTGTAACATCATGTCTCATTAATATTTATTCAGTGAAAACTGTTAATGTGACCATCTATAAAAAAGACCTGTCCATTAAAACAAGGGTTTTAAAGTCTTTAAATTTCAACCAAAACAATATCAATATAGCAACATAAAGATTATCTGTCTTTAAAGTCCACATTTCTTTACACACACACACACACACACACACACACACATGCTTAACTATATACTGTTAGCTCTAGATCTTGTCACAGTAAGAAATCATTTCTGTAATTCTTGTAAGATATGCATTCCAAAATTCCCAATTGTTCATACATTTATGTATATTTCATCATCAGACAATCAAGAATGATTTTTTTTAGAACTGGATAGTTTATATATATATACCATTACCATTTACAATATTATTTATATATTATTGAATGATATAGCAGCAAGGGAATTCAATTATCTATTCACCACTGAACATTACTTTTGCTTTTAAACCCAATGCATACATTTCCTAGGAGTTTGACTTAAAACCTTGAGATGGCCCTAACATTAAAATAATTTTGAAAGTGCATGCTCATTCTAAACATTTCCTTATTCAGCAGTGATAATCTAAGATGAACTTTTTTTCTATATCTAGAGCATTTGAAACTTTAGAACTAGAGTGTGGATTATATGGATTAATTGAGTTGAGTGGAAAAATGGTGTATATATATTGAGAAGGTCAGTTCTAAATTGTTAGAGGAAACCAGAGTGTCTGGAGAAAACACCAACTTTTGGCAAACGAGCTGACAAACTGACACACTAAGATCTGCCTGACCAGGATTGAACCTGTGAACTGTAGGAGGGTGCTTTCGACCACTTGGCCACTGAGGTCCTCTACAGATTGAATGAGAACAACTGAAAGGAGTTTATTAACATCCAAGTCAAGAAAACAATTTTACTGATATCAGAATATTACCAACTATAAGCGAAATGGCAGGATTTGTTTTAACTTTGCAATATGTTTAGGGCATTTCTTTAATGTGCAAAGCCACTTGGCAAATTAAAGAAATGCCCTTATCATATTGCAAAGGTAAATGAAGCCTACTGCAGAATCCAGGCATAAGTTTTTTTCCCCTTTTCCTTCCTAAGGACAATTCACTTTCATTCAGATGAGTACTTGAAAAAAGAACAGTCACTACCTGTTTTCAAGTCTGGTAAGACCAAGTGGATCAAGTTTTTGTTTTCAAGTCTGCTTAGACCAAGTGGATCGAGTTTTTGAACATTTCTTTTAACTGAATGATTTGAGCAGAAGAATATTTTTTATTTATTAATGACGGACTCTAATTTGATGACATTACACTATAAAATTTTATCTATGTCACTTGTAACATAACTCCTTGGTTACTATAAGACTTAGTATATCTGTATCATTAATTTGTATATCATCCAATCTCATGGGAACATTAAAAACGGATACATCAGTAATCAATCTAATCCCAAAACATGAATCAAAAATAATTAAATCTGCACCTTGTAGCAAGTGATTAAATTTATTATCAATTTGAGGATACTAATCATACAATCCACTTTTTGTTTCCATGGGTGGGTGGGTGTGTGGATGTGCCTTAGTCAAATGTTACCATACAAGTCATTTTTTGTTTCCATGGGTGGGTGGATGTGTGGATGTGCCTTAGTCAAATGTTACCATACAAGTCACTTTTTGTTTCCATGGGTAAATAGGTGTGTGAATGTGCCTTAGTCAAATGTTACCATACAAGTCACTTTTTGTTTCCATGGGTGGGTGGGTGTGTGGATGTGCCTTAGTCAAATGTTACCATACAAGTTACTTTTTGTTTCCATGGGTAAATAGGTGTGTGTATGTGCCTTAGTCAAATGTTGCCATACAAGTTGTTTTTTGTTTTGGTGGGAGTGTTGGTGTACCATACTCAAATGTTACCATACAAGTCACATTTTGTTTATGTGTGTGGATGTTCCATAGTCAAATGTTACCATACAAGTCACTCTTTACTTCCCTGAATTGGTGTATAAATGTATCATTGTCAAATGTTACCATACAAATCACTTTTTGTTTCCATGGGTGGGTGTTCCATTGTCAAATGTTACCATACAAGTTAAGTTGTTTCTGTGGGTGGGTGGGTGGATGTACCATAGTCAAATGTTACCAGGGTTCACGCTGCCGTTCGCTTTTTTCGCAAAATGAGAAAAAAAAATAAATTTGGCGATAAAAAATAAACATCGGCGAAAGTCATGGTGAAAAAAAATGTTTACATTAACAGGTTCACTTTGCTTCACGGACATGAGCAGAGTGTCGTTAAAGCAACAGGTTTCCGTCTCTGTCTACGTGTTTATCAAACCATAGATCTAGAGAGTTCCGAATGAGTGTTAAATTGGGTCACCGAAGCCATGTAAATGATGTTGATTAAACAAAATTCCATGTGTGAAGGTGTTAATTACAGGTGGATTTATCATTTAACGAGATTACCGATGTTAGCCAGTGATTACCAAGCCGCGGTTACGGATAATCACAGGTAATTGCTTAATTATATTGAGATTATCAGTTATCGGCGGTAGATCTTTGAAAGTAGTAAACATTAAATTTGTGCTTTTGACAGTTTTGTTTACAGTTTACTTATTACTTATTAGTGATTTATTTTATGAATAAAAGAAATAAAACAAGAAAACTGTTGTTGTTCTTCATGTCAACAGACATGCATTTTATAAGCCAATTTATTTCTGTTAAATTTTCACCAGAAATTACAATTAGACCAGAAAAATCTTTGGCCCATACAAATTGTATTTGGCGAAAAAAAAATAATTCTGGCGAAAATTTTGGAGAAAAAATAATTGAAGTCAGCGTGACCCCTGGTTACCATACAAGTCACTTTTTGTTTCTGTGGGTGGATGTGTGGATTTACCATAGTCAAATGTTACCATACACTTCAACACTTAGAATGTGTGGATATACAGATGTGGCCTTATAAATCATTGACCTGGGAGATAGTGGGTGTGGCACTTCTTATAACCTTTTTCACACTACATAGGCCACAATATTTGCAAACCCTCCAACAATGGACAAGAACGCATGTGTCATCAGTCTTCTAAAATACAAGTTGGTATGATCATTTTACTAAATAACCAGGCTGCCCTTGTGTGTGGCATCATACTACTAAAAAACAAGGCTCTCCTTGCATGTGGCATCTGTCTGTAACAAAATTTCTACTTGAAACTTATCAAATAAAGAACACGTAAATATTTATCACATTTCACCTACCAGGTTATCCAACTTCTAATTCAACTTCTAAAGAAAAATTGCAAAAATAACATACATGACAATTATATTTGATTAAAAAATATGGGATATTAGATATTTGCATGTGGGTGGAGATATTAATATTTTACATTGACATTTCTTTGATGCAAGAAATAATTTATATACCAGGAATATTTTAATCATGTATCTCACATTTCAATTACACTATCATTTAAAGGATAATTATTGAGATGTGATCATCCAGAAAGTTTTTGGTTTTGGTATAGGAGCTTCATATTTGTCCTACAAACAAGTTCATATATCAATGGTAGGATCTAAAATTAAGGAATCTTTATACAGCTATATAGACATATGTTTTTGATTTGTTTTTGTTTTTGTTTTTTTGTTTTGTTTTTTTTTTAAATTAAGTATTTTGTTTTTGTTTTTCTTTCTTTCTTTTCTTTCATTGTCTGAAACATCACTTCTGTGTTTTAAAGTTGATTTAATGATTTTTACGATAATTACCTACAAGATACCATGGAAGGTCAGGATGTCTTGATGACCTAAATATATGAAATATATTGGGTGCTGAAGAAGACCTTGTCCTAAATACATATGTATTATTTGTTTGTTGACAACAAGTATGTAAATAAACAGCATTATTATAACTGTGAGCTGTTTGTTAACACTGTTTGCAGTCAAGTTCAGGTGAAGTTGTATATAATGAAGAGACCAGTGGGTGATCTATGATTTTGAAAGAGAGGCTAACTATAGGATAATATCCTGATGCAAAATATTGTAATACCATGCCCAGGAAAATAAAGTGTTTTGTAGTGTATCAATATTTTTGTGCCGTTTCATAGATAAAGTTTTGTAAACTAAAGCTGTGGCATTGTGTGCCAATTTGATGAATCCCTAATGTCACCAGTATACTGTCAGATTTCTAGAAACACACAAAAAATCAAATCATACCCTCTGTGTCCTGTTTCTTTCATTTCTTAAAATAAATAATAACATATATATGTCTAGAACATGCTAGCTACATGTACATTTAAATATATCCTATTAAAATGTATGTTACAAATTTTCTGTTTCTAATAATAACTTGTTGTGTCATGAAATGTTAAAATGTGCAACAGCTGGGCTGTATATGCAAGAAACCTAGAATATGCACATTTTTCATCTTGTCTGATATATATATATATATATATATATATATATATATATATATATATATTTATATATACATACACACAAACACACACAAGTTCAAAAACCAGACAAGGCTTGTTTAAGAAGACATACACAGCTGTTATTGATATATCCATGTATTAATCCAATGACAATAAGATTCCAGTTTTTACGCCCAGGCAGTTAAGATTCTTTCAGACAGTCAGTTTTAGGATGGTTCAGAGTAGCTTGAAAGAAAATTACCAACCTTTTGCAAGCAAACTGACAAACTTCCTCAATTAATTCTTAAAAGGATCTGCCAGTGTGTGATTTAAATTTAGGCAATGTGATGTGATCAGTATTCAGTAAGCACTAAGCACAATCTTAAAAGAACCCTAAGCCAATGAGCCCCCCACCCCACCCCTGAATTCCAGTTCAGAGCAAGCAGACAAACTATCTTTCATACAACTATGTGTTTTGTGAAAAAAAAGAACAAGCTTACAAGACATCATAGCCCATTTACACTTCTCTAAGATCATTAAGAGACAAACAGTATTTTTCAGTCAAAAAAAGCCAGCAGGGACAACATGGATCACAGCTGTTGCTCATCTACTGACACATCAACAAAGACTGACAAGCAGGGACAACATCTGATGTTAACACCTTTAATCAATGGAAACTTGATACTTTCATTCATTTTCATTCAAATGAATAATCTGAATCAACTTGTATAAACTACTACAACTTGAAACTTAGCATGCATGTAATTGTAATAGGCTATTTATGCTCAAATACCAGGTGATTTCAGTTAAGTAATGGTGTTTAATGTCCCAGTCAAGAATATGTCACTTATATTGAGACCTTGCCAGCCATAGGTGAAAGTGCAGAAATTTTGCCTGTGCATTGCACTGATGGCATTATACATTAGGGATCTTTAATGTGCCATGCCTGCTGTGACACGGGACCTTGTTTATTTTAAGTTCCCATCCGAAAGAACCTGTGACTTTCACTTTCTCATGCCGAAGTGCTTGGCAAAACAACAGTCACTACACACTTTCAAGTCTTGGGTCAGACCCTGGTTGGGGTTTGAACCAATGAACTCCCACTTCCAGACCTAGCACTCTACCAACTGAGCTAACGCAGTGGTAAACTAAAACTCCAATATAAACTCAAAGTGAATATATATGTTGGTTTAGGCTACATGTTTGATTTTGAGTCGGCAACATTTTAGCTGTTTAAAACAGCACTGACAAGATACTTTATCGATCTCCGAAAGATTAATTTGTAAGTTTGTGTAATTGGTTGAAGCTTTTGAGCATCTTAAACCAGTACCAAATTTTTATCACCAAACAATACAAAGTACTCACCTTTGTTAAGGAAATTAACAGCATCTGTGTAATTGAATATTCCAAAGTGATTATTTCCACTCTCTCGAAGAAACTTCAAGTGTTTTAAAGGCTGACGTTCACTGTGGAAATCACTAGATGATGAAGAGAGAGGAGGTAATTCTCCATAGCACACACGTATATGGTCAGATTTATTAATATTATTATCTCCCTTGTTGGCATCTGATTCACTAGTAGAGATCTTAATAGCAGCGGAGGAATCACTCCCTTCAAAAGTAATGGTTGTTGAAGAAGATTCACTTGTCACTGGATTGTGTTCACTATTATAGGATAAATGACTAAAGGTTGATACGATACCATTTTTCCCTGCCAGTTTATGTTTATTTTTAGTAGTATCCTTGGAATCTTTAAGTAATTCACTATTGATAATGGGTTCACTAGCATTGTCTTTAATAGAAGTCATAGAGGAAGAGGTTGTTGAATTAACACATTTGTCTATCACAGCTTGTGACGATGACGGTGGCGACAAGGGACATGAACTGGTGTTTAGACCGCCGACATCGTCACTAGAACTAGAAGAAATCATTTGATGTGAAGAATCAGTCATTCCTTCATTGTTGTCTTTCCTAATTGTTATACAATCTGGGTTGTCAAAACCAAAAGTAATATCTAGATTTTGTGGTATGTCATTGAGACGCTTATCAAGAAAGATCACAGACTTAGGATTTGAACTTTTTACCTGCGTCGTTTGTCTGTTTGACAGTAGCAACCGACACATTATTTTTGGGGCCATTACTAGTTTTAGTCTTTGCTTTCACGGTAGCATGGTTTAATTTAAGGTCATCCACTGACTCATTAGATAAATTGTCTTTAGAAGTACTAGTTTTGATGTATGAACTTGGATCAGGATGTTGTATTGTTGATAAAGATGAGCAGTCTAAATTTGGAATATATTCTGTCACTGATTTTGACTTAGTTATTTTAAAGGTTTCGTTTTCTACGTTTTCACTATTTGACGGAATACAAGCCATGGTATTCTCGTCCACAATTTTAATATTTTCTTGACTTCCACATTTTTGTCTGACAGTAACAGGAGTCTGACTATTTTCCTTGCTGTTTTCTGGACTTGAACCAATTGAATGTCTACGTTCTGTTGGAGTTCCCTTCCAAACAGTAGCCATCACATTGGTACTGTTACTATCTCGGGATTCAGTACCATCATCTGTTTTAACACTAGCTATTGATGTGCCACTTGGTTTTGGAGAGGCTGCCATCTTGGCATAACTAATTGGAAGTTTAGGTGAGGTAGACTGATTGGCGCAGCCACCTTGAGAAGCTGGCAGTGATTTAACCGACTCTAAATCACTGTCATCCTGAACCTTCAAAAGTACTTCAGTGGGTACATCACCAGTTGAATTGCGTCTTCCATCGCGAAACGAACCCTTTTTTTGGTTACCCCTATCAAGAGCTGGAAATGCTGATGGACTGAGATCTCTTACTCTCTGCTCATCCTGAGTAGTCTCAATGGTTGTAAAATTATGATATGGGGGTGGAGTCACAGATCTGACAGGTGGTTTGACACGTTGCTCCTCCTTCAATACAGGAGGTTTGTGATTAACTTGTTCCTTTACGAACTCTCTCACATGAGGGGGAGGAGCCAATGAAACAGGTCTTTTTTTCTTTTTCCTTACTTCAGTAAATTCATCTTCCACACTCTGAGTGGAATCAATGTCTGTGAATATGTAAAATGCATTGGGGACAAAATGTTCCCCTTCTTCATTAACTGACACGGTCGGAGAGACACAGTTGGCAGTATTTATCTTAGCATTACCATGATCTTTGGACCTAGTGTTTTTCATATTGTTTTGTTTAATATTATTTGTAGTTGCACCAACAACCTTAGTCTCTATCTTATTGTTGTTACTTGTTTTCCCTTTACTCTTTTTATTGTTATTATTTCCCCCATTAGCACTACTTTCCACAACAACAGCCGGTTTGCTTTCTGACGAGCAGTTCTTTTCTATTTCTTCACTATTCTTTTCTGCTAAGGAAGAGAAATCTTCAACACATTTTTCTTCTACTTGCATATTTTTTGAATTTTCAAAGTCTGCCAAATCTTCAATAGCATTTGTTAAAATTTTGTCATTTAAATTCAACTTTGTATTATTTTCCATTTTTAATTCCTCAGATGAATAACTTGATTTTTCGTCATTCTCGGAATTCCGTCCCTGAGAATTTCCCATACTGTCAACACCAGAATTTCCCACACTTTCTCCTTCTTGTTCTTTTTTGTCTACACTGCTTATTTCAGGAGCACCAACTTGTGTTGGGACTACTTTTTCCTTTTCTGCTAATTCCTTTTCTGGTATTATTTCACCAATATTATACTTATTATCTATGACTTTACTGGTTGTATTGATAGTAACTTGCTTCTTTTCTTTGTTTTTCTTGTTTTTATTGTCCGTTGTTTTTGCATTAGTGGATATAACATTATTGTCTGTATTATTAATGGAGTTAAGTTTTTTGGATTTTTTAGTTCCATCGTTTTCTATAAAATCCACTAATTCATCTATCTGTTTTTTATCACCTACATAATTGTCAATATCTTGAGATAAGATTACCTTCTCTTTTTTAGTTTTTTTCCGTTTCCTGTCCTGGTTTGCCTGTGTTGGGATGTCCTCCTCCAAATCTTTCACCTGTTGTCCAGAGACAGTATAATGGTTGAAATGATGAAAATTTGATGGAAATGGTGATTCATAGTGAGAAGCGGTAGATCGATTCTTGCTTGAACTGACAATAGCCCCACCATGTGTCGAGCGTGGCGGTTCTCTCATTTGCTTGTAGGCTTCACAAGATTTGTCAGTTAGGAATGGTCTCAAGGTAGGATTACCATTTTCATCTAAAGTACTATAATCCTTTTTCTTTCCTTTGTCATCCAAATCATCTGAAAATAAATAAATAAAAAAATAAATAAATAAATCAATCAATTAATCAATCGATTCATTTAGTAAACAAAAAAGATCTGCAAAAAAATAAAAAGATGATTAATCATTTTGTTGTGATCAATATCTGAAACTGAAAAATACTAGTATTTTGTAATGAAACATTATGTGAATGTCGCTCTAGTGCAAAAAAAAAAAAAAAAAAAAAAAAAAAAAAAAAAAAACAAAAAAGCCAAGTACCTAGAACTGAAACATAACTTTTCTGTTGGACCTGTGATATTTGGTTATGATAATCCTCGTCTTCTAAAAGGAACCATTTGGGTTTTTGAGAATCACACCTATTGGCGTTTCAGACATTTTCCAAGTACAAGGGGGTATAACATATAAATTTTGACTAAATCAAGTTACTGCATTAATGGTCACACCAGACCTATGTTAAAGGTCATTCTTTAAGTTTTTCAAATTCCAAAATTTTGAATCCGTATTCATTAAACTCATCTAAACCCTATATCTTTTATACCAAAAGTAATGTTTCCTTTCAGACAAGATTTTATACAGATATTTTTATTAAACAATAGTATCAGATTATATATATACATGTATATAATAATAATAATAAGAAGAAGAAGAAATGTTTAAATATAGGCACAGTTCAAGCAAGTAATGGGTTTACTGTTTAAGGGTAACCTGCTTAAAGTCTCCTTAATGTAACCCTTTTTGACAGTTTTAGCTAACCTATATCACACTAACTTGAACAACATTGTTTAAACACACACACACACACACACACACACACACACACACACACACACACTATATATATATATATATATATATATATATATATATATATATATATATATATACATAAATGCACATATAAAATATGAGCTGTATTTAAACAGAAAACACAAATGTTCTACATATGTAAGAAGAGTGTCTGCCAGGGTCCAACTTTATGGCTAAATGAACTGTAATTCAATCAATGCTAGTTTAATATCTATGCAGTTAATACTTCAGAAATCCCTACTGTGGTACCCAGACTCGATAAAAAGTCCAACTTTTGTACTGATATTTTTGTATTTTGTTATTTTTATCACAATTCCAGTATAAATCATACATGCCTTAATGTGTATCAAATTAATGCTAGCACAATATCTAGTAAATGCTTCAGATATTCCTACTTTAAGACCATGAATCGGTACAAAGTCCAACATTTTTTTCGGTCTTCCCTTGTAATTTTTGTATAAAGGTAATTACAATTCCAGTCTGAACCATAAACAATTGTGTATTAAATCATTGCTAGCCCAATATCATGTTAATACTTCAAAAACCCCTACTGTGGTACCATGACTGCATACAAAGTCCAAATTTGCTAGCCCAATATCAAGTTAATACTTCAGATACAAGTACAAAGTCCAACATTTATCTCAATATTCCCTTGTAATTTTTATATACCGGTAATCACAATTCCAGACTAAACCATAAACAATTGTGTATCAAATCAAAGCTAGCCCAATATCATGTTAATACTTCAAAAACCCCTACTGTTGTACCATGACTCCATACAAAGTCCAACAATTGTCTCAGTATTCTCTTGTAATTTTTATATACCAGGTATTCACAATTCCAGACTAAACCATAAATGATTGTGTATCAAAACAAAGCTAGCCCAATATCATGTTAATATTTAAGAAACTTCTACTGTTGTACCATGACTCCATACAAAGTCCAACATTTGTTTCGGTATTCCCTTGTAATTTTTATATACCGATAATCACAATTCGAGACTGAACCATAAATGATTATGTATCAAATCAATGCTAGACTGATATCCTGTCATTATTATGGGGTACTCACTCCTTAAAAAAGATCATGATTATCTACACTTCACTTACTGATTGTTAGCTTTAATTAAGATGTCTACAGCACTATTATAACTTTTTTATCAAGAATCTAAGGGCACTGTTGTACACCAAGTAAAGCTCTATTCATTAAAACCACTGTGGTAGATCAGTTGGTAGAGTGCTCACTCCATAAATGGGAGGCTGTGGGTTCGAACACCAACCATGTCTTACCCAAGACTTGCAAGTTGGTAGTGACTGTTCTTTCACCAAACACTCAGCATTATAAAATGAAAGTCATGGTTCTTTTGGATTGGAACTTAAAATAAACAAGGTCATGTTTTAAGGTAGGCATGGCATGATAAAGGACCCTGCTGTATAATGCCATCAACTCAACTCATAGGCAAAATTTCTGGACTTTTGCCTTAAAAGGTGACGTCTTGATATAAGTGAATTATTCTTGACTGGGATGTTAAACACCATTACTCAACTCTATTCATCAAAATTTCTAAAGATTTTCAGTTATGGCTAGACTCAAACAAGTAAAAAACACCAAATTTAATACATGTTTATAAGAATTTCTTTGAAAGTTTTCCATAATTCACTGTCACTAATAGAGACTACAATGGCACCATGTAAGAAAACGTTTTTGAAAGCAGATTACCAGGTTTGGACCCACAACAATCCTAGCAAGCTCAAAGACTAAGCCCTTATCATGTCAAATCAAGAAAAAATTGCAACCACAACAGACATAGCCCTAATTTTATGCCGCTTAGTCACTGTCACTTCAAATCAAGAGAGAGATCAGGCCTCTTCACACTGTATTGGAATACATTTTTACAATCTCTAAATAAAACCATAGATGGTCACGATGAAGATATTTTGTAAGGTAGAATTGACTGTTATTAAAATATCAACATTACTTGTGATAGGAGAGAACCACTAATTAGACACCTGAACACTTTACCTCTCTCTGACCTGACCACACCTTAACACCTGGATGTTGTATAACTCTATATCTGTATTAAGACTGTGAATGTAATTATGAAATTTTAACAGCACCATATAACTAATTAATTAAACCAAATCCAGTGTGATATAAGTATATAGATGTTATTTGCCTGGTAAACCAATTTTTCCAATATATATACTTTAGTTTAACATGTGACACACACATTAGACTTTTGTCAATTTTGTGATAGCAAGTTTGATGCAAGCCCTTTAAACCCTTTTGGGTACAAGATCTAGGGCAAATAAAATTTTTAAAATAGCAAAAAATAATTCCAATTTCAGAGGAGTGGAGTGTAGTAATGGTGTTTTACACCACTGTCATTTTTTTTTTTGTTTTTTTTTTTTTGAGGCAGTCAGTTCTGGGATGGTGAAGGAAAATGACAAACTCTCTCACACTCTGATCTCTCCCGAGTGGGATTTGAACCCATGTGGTGAGAGGTGCTGTGTTTCGTATGCAAACACTTTAGACCACTCACCCACAGAGGCCTCTCAAATTTCAGAGGAATAAACCATAGTTGAAACTATGATCATTTTTATATGATTTTTTTTATTGAATAAAACAAACCTTTTTCACCCTTCATTGGTTGGAATGGTGTTTTACATCCCAAACAGGATCATTTTTAAACCCTGTAATGAATTGAGATAGGGAAGGATACAGATGGACTCTGAAATGAGGTGGTGCCCTTCCCAAAATCAGTTGGTATAAGAAAATCCCAAATTTTTGATACAGAAATTGTCTAACCCTACACAGTGTGTTATGGTAAGAAGAAATTCAGATAAGGAGTGTCCTGGACAAGATGGAGATGACAAGATCCAGACAGGCTGGTAAAGAACACCAACAGGAGGAGTACCCAATCAAGACAGGAACAGAAGAATAGATAGCAAGAACATGATGGGATGCCAAAGAACAAATGGAGAAGGAATGTCACAGCTGAGCCGGCATAGAACACCTAGAGAAGAAATGCCACAATCCAGATGGGAATAGAAGAATAGATAGCAAGAACATGATGGGATGGCAAAGAACAAACGGAGAAGGAATGAAACAGCTGAGCTGGCATAAAACACTTAGAGAAGAAATGCCACAATCCAGATGGGAATAGAAGAACAGATAGCAAGAACATGATGGGATGGCATAGAACAAATGGAGGAGTGTCACAGCTGAGCTGGCATAGAACAACTAGAGAAGAAATGTCACAATCAAGATGGGAATAAAAGAATAGATGGCAAAAGCATGATGAGATGGCATAGAACACATGTAGAAGCAGTGTTGCAACTGACCTGGCACAGAACACCTAGAGAAGAAATGCCACAATTGAGATGGGTATAGAAAAACAGATGTCAAGAACATGATGGGATGGCATAGAACATACAGAGGAGGAGTGTTGCAGCTGAGCTAGCATAGAACACCTCGAGAAGAAATGTCACAATCGGGATTGGAATAAATTATTAGATGGCAAGAACATGAAGGGATGGCAAAGAACATAGGGAAAAGGAGTGTTGCAGCTGAAGCTGGCAAAGAATACCTAGAGAAGAAATTCCACAATCCAGATGGGAATAGAAGAACAGATGGCAAGAACATGATGTGATGGCATGGAACTAATGGAGAAGAAACACCACAATCTAGATGGGAATAGAAGAAGAAACACCATAATCAAATGGGAATAGAAAAATAGATGGCAAGAACATGATGGGATGGCATAGAACACATGGAAAAGAAATGTCACAATCAAATGGAAATAGATGTGGATGAGGAGTGTCACAGCTGAGACAGAGATGGAAAGAACTAAATAGGCTTGCACAAAACAGAATAACATATAGAAATTCTGTATTTGACCTATGTTTAGCTCAGAATTTTAAAGGCTTAGCTAAAAACATTTCAAAAGATTTTCCAATCCGTTATCACAAATGTAATCATCATTTATCTTTCCAGCGAATCTCTACAATGAGAGGGAAATCAATATATTGTTCTTTTAATGGCTGTCACTGAGTATATCAGATTAATTGATATCAATTATATACAGATTTTCATTTACGTTCAAAAATAAAGCCCGTAATGTTCCTACACGTTTTCCCAATACACATACACAGCTGCTTTCAAACTGGTCAATACATATTTACATACATAGAATAATGCTTTTTAGACGTCTAGGCCAGATATTCAGATAAAAAATTTTATTTATTCATTTATATTATGTATTTATTTATTTATTTATTTTTTATTTTTGTAAAAGTCGAGACTAAAATCATATTTGGGTGGTTATATATTCATCATACAAGCTATAACCCAGACATCATTTTTCTCTCACGGCCAACAATAAAGATGAGAAATCTCATAAAGGGATATTCATGGGAGATATTTCTTTTTACATCTGCATATATGCAAAGTGAGGAATATCTTTTTTCATTTTTTTTTCTACATGGTCAGGCTGTCATAATTAAGGGTCAATCACATGATGTCATCTTTTATTAAGAAAATGATGTTATTTTGCAGATAAAAGTAAACAGGGCCAATCTACTTTTGTTTTCTAGTTTAAATATTTTGTATCAATCAATAGCCATTTGAATTTTCAATTAATCTGCTGATTAACAGAACTCCAATTTTCAGAACATGGTGCCAATTCAAGTTATAATGCACTGTAGTTTTTTTTCAGTTTAATATACCACTGATAACCGAGTCCATAGTAAATGGTAGCTATAGCTAGTCTAAAACAGAAAGGTTACAATGTCCAAATGGTTAACATAAGAGACCACACTTATATGGACAACCCCCCCCCCCCCCCCCAAAAAAAAAAAAAAAAAAAAAAAAAAAAAAAAACCCACTGACATCAAGCATGCAGAATGACAAACTTTCTCACACTATGAGTGATATGAACCTAGGTTGTAAGAGGATGTATTATCTGTAATTCCACAAGGTCATGTCCTAGAAAAATGGAAGGAGGATCCAGGTTGACTCAATACTTAAACATTTAGTTCCTGGTAAAGTGCAATAAATGTTAAACATTACTAATCCATAAGATTTATAACCCCTCCCTTCCTCTTTCCAACTCCCCCTCCATTCTTTCATAAAACAGGTAACATCCCTGGCATGATCTATCATTCATGTCATCAACGTTATGCTAAAACTCATCACCCCTCCCTTCTTTTCTTCCTATACCCCCTACCCCCAACAGGTAACATTACCGAAATGATCTACAAGCCATGTTATCAACATTACTGCTTTAACTCATCACTCTTCTCTTAATAACACCCCCCCCCCCCCCTCAACAGATAACATTACCGAATTGATCTACAAGCCATGTCCTTAAACTTATAACCCTCTTTTTCTTAACCCCCCCCCCCCCTCCCCCAACAGGTAACATTAATGAAATGATCTACAAGCCATGTTATCAACATTACTGTTTTTACTCATCACCCCTTTCATTAACCCCAACTAGAAATTACAGGTAAAAACCACATTTGTGTAACCAGTTCATAATAAAACCACAACAGATCACATGACCAGAAGATAAATTCCAAAATAACCCCGACCTTAAAGTGTAGTTAACAAAACAAATACGACCTGCATCAACAACTTATAAATTGTCAGAAGTAAACAAGTTCACTACTGAAATTCATATTACCTGTCCACTATTCAGAGGCAGTGTACTGATGTCAAATGTCTACCACATCCTGTAGTCCTAATAAATCCTAGAAAATGACCTTTATTATAAATGTATACACCTAGGCTTGATAGGTAATACAAAATGATGGCCTTTCAAGGTGACTGCTTACATATATACATACATACATACATACATACATATAATATACTGCTATCATATTTAACAATGAAAAACTGATAAGATGAAGAGCAGAATGAGCCATCCAAGGAAGACCTATTCTGTTTTCACCTCAGTAAAATTGTAAAGAGAATTAAACTTTCTCTTCATACTGAAAAACTATAACATACCTTTACCTGTAAAATAATCAAAATCAGAGACATGTGACAGCAATATGAGTTAGTGTAAAACTTTATCACATGGACCTTTATGACTAATATTTGTATGTATTTACTATTAATTGACTTGCAAATACTTAGTACATCTGTACCAGTGTAAAATGTTTGGAGAATAAAAAGGTATGTGTGTCCCACAGGGAAGGGAAAAAGAATAATATCATGTTATACATATTTATATATACAAATACAATCTCTGAAAAAATCTTAAAATCAAATTATATTTGTTTTAATTTCATATTAAAATTAAGTACAATTAATTATATATATATATATATATATATATATATATATATATATATATATATATATATATATATATATATATATATATATATAATGCATGTATCTTAAAAAATGTACCTATATTTACCATCGAAATTTAACAGCCCTAACAGATATGGAGAGGTCGTACCAGTGTTAGTATACATCAACTTATTACCCGTAAGGTATATACTAGCTTAATAAAAATAAACTGTAACCTACCTCAGAAAAATTGTTCAATACACCTACAACATAAAAATCTATATATTCCCCGAACATGTGCTCATCAAGTCAAGCAGACTTTTTTCTCTCACTGGCAGGAGTATATATATCAAAATCCTATATCTAATGGTGTATTTGTATTCACATTAACACATTAATCAACAAAGCATGTTGGGAAAAATATGAAAACCGAATGCTAGTGAGCCAGTGAGCCAGGGAGTTAGTGGCTGCTGTGATGGAAGCCAAATGAAAGGCTGACGTGTATATATATGTATATATATATATATATACATAAATGTGTGTGTAAATGTATATGAAGTTGTTGTTTAGTGTGATCAATAGCTAGTGTTAGCAATGTGAAGAAACATATCTATAATACTATAGTATTGAATCTAATATCAAAACCAACACCCTACACAGAATTATATATGTTGGTATGGGCTGTGATGTGAGCGATTTTCAACTTCACCAGTACCAACCAGTATTTAGAAAAAACATCTAAATATATATACATACTAATCTATATTTAAATCTGATGATTAATGAAATTGTGTTATATCTGATAAATATTTTTATCTATAAAACATGACCATCCCACACACACACACACACACACACACACACACACACACACACACACACACACACATATATATATACATGTACTATATATACTGGTATATAGGTATGATGACTTTGCAATAGGAATTTCGGAATGAAGAGGCTCCAGTAGGGGTGTTTAAAAGAAATGTTTTGTCAATTTATTCAGTGTTTAAAACTGAAAAGCTGGAATACTTGTACAATCCATTATTTTTTAAATTTTATTTATTTATTTATTTATTTATTTATTTATTTATTTATTTATAATTAATTAATTCTTTTCCTTAAGAAATTACATTTGTAAAGACTAGGTTTTATGAAGTAAATTCAAAGCCTTTTTTTTATTTTAAAACTAATTTTCCTAAACATACTGAGCTATGCATATGACAATATCAATAAGAACCCCTGAATGCTTGCCCTAATCAGTAGTGCACACCAACAGTCTAAAATAACACCTGGCACCAGATGACAGATAAATGGGACTACAGTAATCAGGGTAGAGATTCAATGATCCATGCTCTCTCTCTCTCTCTCTCTCTCTCTCTCTCTCTCTCTTGCTCTCTCTCTAATGCTATACAAGGACAATTGAATAACCAACTTGCAATCCAATGTGGGATAAATTTTTAAGTGTTTTGTTGCATTTTTTAACCAAAAAAAAAAATTAATTGGTTGAGCCAAACATCAGAATGACTGAGATAAACAACGGAAAAAGCAGGGTTCTCTGGACATATTCTAAAGACGATAGCAGGAGTAGCAATGTTGTATTCCTACAAAAGGAAGTCAATGTCTTGTACTAAAGCATCAGAAAACATGGTTGCTATGTCTGGAACATTGACAGCAGCTGAGGCAATGAGGCATGGCTAGAACAGATTCCATTACAAAAACAGGAATACCATTTCTGACATAGCACAAAAGAGATCAAGTAAACAACTGTCTTTGGGCAGAAACAACTTTCAGAAATACTGTCAGACCAATTGGCTTGTCTAGTAAAAATCAAAGGGTCCAGTAAAAGTAATCCTTTGTCTAGGCCATATGGTCCTGTAATGATTTCAGAATAACCTTCATTCTTTATCATAAAAATGTTTGTAGGAAACAGATATTGCAACCAAACACTCTATCAACTGGGATGTTTAACAATATGATGCCATGCACATACATAAATATTTATGCTTAAAGCCAACACAGACACTGTTTACAGCTTGAAAAATTGATGTATTCATCATTGAAAAACGAAAGAATAAAATCTAAAAATGTCTTCGACCCAGTGAAAGTCCATTTTGTCCAGTTAAAATTATTTATTTTACCAGAAACAAATGTCCAGCATCTTTTTAGAGTATTTTACCAAGTTAGACATAGTATTCTTCAAAATATACTATCCCCATTACATATGAGAGAAATAACATATTTAGAGTCAGCTCTGAGATGGTAGAGGAAACAGGAGTACACAGACTACTAGGATGTGCCTAAGCAAGATTGTAACCTAGACGATTGATTCAATGTTCTTAATCACATCAACATTTTTCAGCTATTTATGACAGACAAATGTTATTGATCTCAAGAATTAATCCTAACAAAGTTCATTTTGTATATAAGTGTGCAATCATTTTTGATCTGCACTGTATTAGTACAGTGCACCACTAGGTCCATTATACTGGTACCAAGCCAAGCAGTAAGGGCCTACAACAAGGAAAATGTTTTCTTACTTATGGTCAACTTAGGAGGAATTTACAACAATGAGAGGCTATGAGTTTGAAGGCCACTGCTGCCCCCCCCCCCCCCCCCCAACCTCGACAGTGAAAACCATCCATAGGTCAGCACTTTAGACCCCTAAGCCTTCATCTAGTCTATAATTTTAAGATTACATTCTTGTGAGTGTTCAAATGATTTACTTTTTCTATTAATAGCTATGATATAACAGAATTTAATTAAAAACTTTAAAATAATGTAATACCTTTATGATTTCAAATATGGTAATAATATGCAAGCAATAAAAAAAAATAAGATATATTATAAATATCATTAATCACTTTTCTAATTAAAATGTTAAATATAGATTTTTAATACATAAATTCTTAATTTTAATTTTTTAATTCAAGGTAGATCAGCTAAATATTTATCGAAGTTGTTTTTACATTTCAAGGTCACAATTTTTCTTTTACCAACACACACAAAAAAAAAAAAAAAAAAAAAAAAAAAAAAAAAAAGAAAAAAAATAATAATAATTTTAAAAAAAAAATTAAAAAAAATAAAAAACAGAGGAAATCAGACTCTAGTCACCAACATTTAGCGGCATTATAATTCTAAAGGTCTTTTTTACTGTGAAAATGGAGAGATAGGGTGGAGAGATAGGGTAAAAACAGAAGACAAAATTGAAAATGTCATTAGGTTTAAAATGTTTTTAAAATCATTGCAAATTCACAAAAATTTATTAATCAAATTTTAAAAAATAATTTATTTCTATAGCCAAAAATTTCTTCACACTTCATCATTCTTTTTAATGGTACATAGCTTAATTCAACTCACAAGGACTTGAAAAGCAGGGGCACATAATCTGGTACAAAGACACTATCCTGATGTCAGAAGTAAGATCTTCATCTATAACTGACATGTGACTATCTCTTATGAATATTCAAATATTTGCCATAAACAGTTAGATAAATTTATTTAAACTTTAAGATGAACCACCTGTATATTTTAACCCCTGACCTAACAACTACAGGACAAACTTCATGTTATTATTGTACAAAAAATGCAAAAACAGCACTGAATTTCTAATAATATCTGACCTGTGATTAATACTCATATTTTTTTTGGGCAGATATTTCACTGATACAGAGGTGGTCACACTACTAAGCAGTTTTTCAGTGTTTAATTCAGATGTGTAGTTTTTTTAGAGTCATCTTGAAAAAGGCCTTGGAAAAATTGGTGATCTTTTTTTTTTTTACAAAAAAGGCAAACTTGATAACATAACTTTAGCCATTTTATTTGAAAAGTTCAGTTTTCAAACATCAACAATTTTTAATTAACAGGATCAATGCATTAAATATTTCTCTTGGCATCTTAACCTATACAATTTAAAATCACAGAAAATAACAAATGAGAAAGTGAACTGGACTCATTCAAAACCCAATTTAGACTGAAAAGAAAGGATACAGTTGGCGCCAAGACAGTATCTTGTGGGAAAAACCTATGACTTCGGGGCCAATGGGGCAACACCCCCCCCCACCACCCCCTCCCCACCCTTTCTAGACTGAACAACTAGTTTTTAAATCTAAAGCTCCTAGGTGAATTCTGGAACACACCATTATCAATTGATCAGATGATTAATATTCAGAGCAGACTAAAATGTTAATTTAACACCATTTATATAAGTATGGAATGTTACTATCCTATTATTTCAACTCTGCAATGATAAAAATGAATCAGTTTTTTTTTTTCCATGGCAAGGGAAATAACTCTAGTTTTCAAACACAAAAAAGTGGAAAAGTTTATATTCATCTAATAGAAAATATGAAAGGGGAAAAATCAAATACAAATATATGATATATTCTGTTGTAGCTATAAGGGTTTGGTAAATAATAATTAAAAAAGATCCAGATTAACACAAAAATATAGCCAGACTGGTCCTTATTTGGTGGAAAAAACAAAAATGACCATAAAACACAGGTAAGCAGAGACAAGTGATCTGTATAGAAATTTGAGTGGAATCATTAGAATTTTAAATTAAACCAATTTTTAATGAAATTTTGATATCAATAAATTGAACTAATGTCAGAACAACCAAATTAAATATCTTCCTGTGTCATATTTTGAATAAGGAAAATTTTGACAGCATTAAATAAATTTTATATAGTGTCACCTACCTGTAATGTGAGGTAGAAAAGGAAAATAAACCTCATAAGGCCTTAACGGTGATGGTAGCCGGGCATGAGGGTGATGTAACCACATGATTATAACCCCTCCCCTCCTTGCTACGTCATGTTCACTCTTGCTGTTACAAAATCACCTTAATCTATTTGTACAAATGTGGGATAGCCGAGAAGACAAACAGATAAAATATTGTAACAACGATGAGATGATCGAGTGGAAAATATGGAGTGAGCAAGATTCCAGACCTTGTCCAAAGTGCATGTATCATCTGTATACTAACTAACAACAGTCAACTGACAATATAACATTTAAATATTAATCAACACGAACATACTTAAATCATATACATGTTAGTAACTGACTATAAAGTTGAACTAACAGCTTGCCTGGATCGGAGCAGTGCGTCGAGTTACGACTTATTAGGTAGATTACCTATGTGTTTAGTTTTACCTGTGTAGCATTTAAAGATAATATTTATGATATGACCAGACAGGATAGTGTTCTGTGTAAGTGTGGACAACGTAAAAATGAGATGGTCCACCAACTATCATTGGGGTCTAAGGACAACTTTTATCATCAAAGTTTTATCTACAAATATATATAGATATACGTATATTTATATAAAACGAGAGAGAGAGAGAGAGAGAGAGAGAGAGAGAGAGAGAGAGAGAGAGAGAGAGAGAGAGCTTTTTAAAGCCAAGGCCAAAATATAAAACAAACTGTCAAAGCTTTATCTACAGAGCAGTATATATATATATATATATATATATATATATAGAGAGAGAGAGAGAGAGAGAGAGAGAGAGAGAGAGAGAGAGAGAGAGAGGAGAGAGAGAGCTTTTTAAAGCCAAGGCCAAATATAAAACAAACTGTCAAAGCTTTATCTACAGAGCAGTATATATATATATATATATATATATATATAGAGAGAGAGAGAGAGAGAGAGAGAGAGAGAGAGAGAGAGAGAGAGAGAGAGAGAGAGAGAGAGAGAGCAAGGCCAAATATAAACAAACTTGTAGTGACTAACATTTACATTCAATTGGGTCTATAAAGGCCAAGCAGAAGTTAAAGTGACTTTTATGAACATGTTTTATATAACCTCTACACAACTAAGATTCTAAAAACTGTAAATGTGAAAATATGTGTCTTTTTTCTAGTGATTTTTCTATATTTTAAATTGCAAGGAAATTTTGGAAACAAGCCACAAAAATGAACATATATACACTTACACTGCAGAGATCAAAACTTTCCACAGAACTTAAAACACAAATACAGTAAAAACTGCCTTAGTGGTCACCTGGAATTAACGGTCACCTGCCGATAGCGGTCAGGTTGAATCCCGCCCAATGGACTTTACTATATATTTCACCTGAAATAAACGGTCACCTGCGAAACGCGGTCAGCGGCCACTATTTTTGTGACCGGCAACAAGGAAGAACCTGGATTAGACGGCCATTTTGCTTTGATGGTATCACGTGATAATTGTCACATGACTTGGTAATGTTGTTTATGATACTATGTTAAGCTGATTACTCAGCCGTATCGCACTTGTCGAGTCGATTTATAAGTAAAAACAATAAAATTATTTGAGAAGTATTCACTTTTTCTTTGTCTTATTTAATGAACATTAAGCATTTAAACACAAAGAAAAAAAAAAGATGTTATCAAAAAAGCGAATCCGGATTTTCATCCCGCAAATAAGCGGACGAATTTTATGTCGGACGAATGCAAATTTGAATATTGTACAGAGATAATTCGGATTTATTAAGGATTTCGAAAGTTATAAAGGTCAAGACAAAAAAAAAAAAAAAAAGAAAAAAAAAAAAACGGTGAAGTCATGTAAGCGATGATGAAAAATTAATGATTTATGCAGGCAGTGATTTAAAGATACTTCAGCAAAACGTATCAAAATAACCGGTACATTAATTATTTAAGTCTTTGCGATTTACAAATGATTCAAATGAAACTGATTTTATAGCTTCTAAAAGTTAAAAATTTCATTAAAGTAAAATTGTTTTTATTTAGTGATATCACCTTACATTATGACGGACAGTGACAGGTTCCTTCTTTTGTTATCTAAAACCTCTAATATAAATAACAATAGACTGTATAGGCTTGTTAATTGACATTATGAAATATATATATGGCTTCGTCTGATTAATCCTGATCTCTCTCTCTCTCTCTCTCTCTCTCTCTCTCTCTCTCTCTCTCCAAAATGTTATTAAAATCCATAAAACAGAAAACAATCACTGATTATTTTGCATGAGATCTTTACTTTATTATGTATTGTGTTGACAAACATTTCACTTCATATCTCACATACATTATATATATATATATATATATATATATATATATATATATATATATATATATATATATATATATGATTAAATTCGGTCGTTTTTCCTTCAAAGATATCTTCTGGAAAACAACCTGGATTTAAAGGTCACCTGTCTTAAGCAGTCACTTTTGTCCTGTCCCATTAATGGCCTCTTAAAACAGGTTTTACTGTATATATATTTACATTTAAAACAGTAGGCCAGTCTATGCAAACTTTAACTTAAAACTGTACCATCCCAGAACTGACTACCTCGAAAATAAGTGAAAAAATCTTGACTGGGGCATAAAACACCATTACTCCTAACCCATAACTCAGAATATAAAACATGTACTTTATGTATACAGGATGATCCTTAAAATAGGCAATACCTGGTCATGATTTATATTATGTATGTAGGATGTTCATTAAAACAGGTGGTACCTGATCTGTATGCAAAAAGGTCATAAAAATAGGCAACACCTGGTCATTAGTTAGTTAAAAGTATGCAGTATGATAGATTTAACTAGGTCATATTTGATTACAGATGAAATACCAGGATCATCCTCTACAAACAAGGCTAATTAATTATAGATTAATTAGGTCAGATTATATTACCTTTACTGATGAAAGATAAAATATTATTTAGAGATCATCCACTCTTAAGTAAACCTACTTGTATATATCTCCACAGATAACAGATAAAGTTCTGACTAAACAATGTTACATATCATTAAGTAAATGAAACAGCTGATTATTACACTGGCTTATATAATACCAAGAACAAATCTTTCAATGTGTATCAGTAATTATGTGTAGACATCTCACTGTTAACACAACTTCTCAAGTTTTCTTACAAACAATGCAATTTAACTGAGCAATCTTTTTACATTTGCTAAAAAGAACAGACCATAACTTTCAGAAGTCTTGACAAGGGCACCACCTAATTTAATGATCACACTAAATGATTAATTTTAACTGTCCGTAAGTCAATTTAGAATCATACCAGTTATTGGGGGGCTTGGATGGCAGTACCTTACTGCTAGGTCCGTATCCTACTTGGACAGATTCTAGTGTGAGGAAGTTTGTCATTTACCTTGCTGAAAGGTGGCACCCCGGTTTTCTCCACCATCCCAGAGTTTATACCAAACTAAAAACTATGATATAAGAAAAAACCTTGATTGCAGCTAACTCCTCTCCACTTATATCAGTTATTAAAACATAATCCTACGAATTATCTGTAATAAAATGTCATGCCAGTGATCCAAAAATACTACTGAGGATTGGTAAGAGATTTAAATTTAATATGTAACATAAATGTTAATTCCACCAATGCTGACATTACATATACTTATGTTGTTGACATCACCAACTCTGACATGCACTTATGTTGTTGACATCACCAACTCTGACATCACTTATTTTGTTGACACCACCAACTCTGACATCAATGATGTTGTTGACACCACCACTGCATATATCACTTGATGATGTTAACACCACTACTGCATATATCACTTGATGTTGTTGACATCACCACTGCTTACATTGATGTTGTTGACACCACTAACTGACATCAATGATGTTGTTGACACCACTAACTCTGACATCAATGATGTTGTTGACACCACCAACTCTGACATCACTGATGTTGTTGACACATACAACTCAGACATCACTGATGTTGTTAACACCACCAACCGACTTCACTGATGTTGTTGATGCCACCAACTCTGACATCACTGATGTTGTTGTCACCACCAACTCTGATATCACTGATGTTGTTGACACCTACAACTCAGACATCACTGATGTTGTTGACACCACCAACTGACTTCACTGATTTTGTTGATATCACCAACTCTGACATCACTGATGTTGTTGTCACCACCAACTCTGACATCACTGATGTTGTTGACACCACCAGTGCTTAAATCACTGATGTTGTTGATACCAACAACTGACATCGCTGATGTCATTGACACCACCAGTGCTTACATTAATTTATGTTGTTGACACTACCAATGCCAACATCACTGATGCTTATTATACCACCAATTTTGATGTAAATACCACCAATGCCAACAGCATTGATATTGTTGACATCATCAACATTGACATCAGTGCATTTGTTCACACCACAAATGACTGACATCACAAATCTGGTTTCTGTTTTTCATGTTCAGATTTATTTAAAACCTGTCTAGAAAGGTCTCAAACCCAAGCTAGCAAGTAAAAATGTCCTTGATTGACAGTTAGTCCATATACAAAAGCTCTTATTTAATAGTTAAAGAAGAAATGCATAAAAATTTGCAGGTATATTTAAGCAGATGGACCTTATAATCACTGTTAAAAAACTGAAACAGGATCAGCTTGAAAACAAGTTTATATGATACAAATGAAGATAGGGTCTATTCAAAGTCTGTTTGCCTAACATTTGTAGCAGTGCCATATATTCTAGACTTGAACATTGACTTCAATATTGACTTTTCAGTGGCAAAAAGCAAATGAGAATACAATACTCCAATTCCAATGTAAAGTTAGCCATACAACAGGGTTTACTACAGTATTGACAGCATTTTAATTAGTACCTGACTCGCTCAACATGTCTACAGTAGCTCAATGATAAAAAATGCCAAAATTTTGTCAAAAAAAAAAAAAAAAAAAAAAAAAAAAAAAAAAAAAAAAAAAACCAAACCAACCTGTATCATTAGAACTCTCCTGGGAAAAATCTGATGAATTGATGCTTACTTCCTCATCGCTGCACGATAAAGGTGAGACACCACCCTCACTCTGTGAATCAGCTGGGCATTTAAGTTTCATTTTGGTGAAGAAAGGTAAAAAAAATATCCAGATTGATGAAGCACAGTTACAATCAAATCATTTCCGTTAGAGAAAGAAAAATCGAAAAAACCAGTACGAAAAATCCCCAACAAAAAGATTTCTCCAAATTTCACACATATGTATTGTACATATATATAATGACTATACATACAATAATACAAGTGTATATAAATATCTCCAAATTATTATTTTTTTTTTTTTGCAACGACTAACGAAAGTTACTGGCATCAAGTCAAACCCCCCTACATATTGTGTGTACACTGCCAATCATTATCCTGGTTGGTGTACTAAGTCTTTTCTACACAACAGTACTGATTTATTGTGTATATTATAGGTACCGGTACTTGTCTACATTTAACCTTACTCCTATGTGTCTCAAGTATCCACTTCCAATGGTAACAATATACTTTTCTCCTCTCCTCACCCCCTCTCTCTCCTTCTCTCTCATTCATAATATGTAATAAACAGGAAGAAATTATCATATAATATTAAATAAGCTCAAGTTAACAAGCGTGTGTAATAATATATGAATAACTATTATTGTTAAGATCTGTTGTCCACTCAAAACACTCTCCTTTTTTTTTTTAATTGTACTTATAAAAATAATAACTTTAAATTTCTTCATAAGTTCAGACCATCTAATATTTAATTTCAATATCTATTGTACTATTAACTGAACCAGAAAAAACCTTGAAAAACAAGCAGTTTTAAAAACTCAAGGACAGTGACACATAATTACTTGTTTTCATAAGTTTCTCTACTTGTTTACTAGAATCTTTACCAAAAAAAAAAAAAAAAGGGGGGGGGGGGGGTTGCAGGGGGGGGGGGGGGGAGGAGAGGAGGAGAGTGTTCAATTACCGTACTTTTGTTTTCAAAATTAATTATGTGAACCTTTTAAGAAAGCTCAATGAAGTTCAATTTTATAATCTGATTTAATAGTTCATTATCTCCAATCTGGTATAATTTTACTTACATTGAGAGATAACCAGCCAGTAGAATTTGACACTTTTCTTTTTAATATACAGTAAAGATAAAGTTGCATTAATGCATTTTTTCTGATGAGTTAGTGACTTTCATTTTTAAATGTTGAGTTTTAATAGGCAAATGAAGAATCACGACAGAGCAAAAATAAAGACCTGGAAAAAAAAAACATGACGACAGGTTAATATCGGCATCTGGCTTGATCCCAAATCCTACCTACATGTAACAGTTATATATTTTTTTTAAAATAATTTTGTTAGTTTATATTTATTGAATAAAATATTGTTTAAACTAAAAATCATGTTAGTTCCAGGATAAAATTGAGTGGTGACTTACATCTAAGCAAAAAGTTTTTTCATCTTAATGATTAATTCTAAGGTGATAGAGAGGTACCTTTAGAATACCACTGAATCCTAGCAAGCCAAAGAACAAACTTGGGTCTGCATGGGTGAAATATGAACTTTTGCAGTGAAAGACCCAGTAATCCGTGAACAGATAATTAGACAACACGATCATTTTTCAAACAACAATTACAAAGCAAGCTACAAGCTTTTTAAAAGATGAAGGTCAATCAATTAACTACAGCATCAATTCAGCTTTAATATGAAGGAAGAAAAACTACATATTCAAAGGCCTTTCAGGCAAGTGAGCCAAGAAATCAAGACAATACACCCAGCTAACAATAATTTGTAAAGGGCTCATATTAAATCTTAGCTTCCTGTTGCATTCAAATGTTATTCAGGAAGTTCTGATGATCACAAACAGTAGATCAGCTTCCTGGTTATACAGATCAACAAGTTTGACCTGATAGGTTGACCCTTATGGCCTGCATATTAATTCAGTTGACCTTGCTTAACATCCTTTGAAATGTATATTTATTGTATGATGCTTTTATAACATCTGTTCCAAATTCTATGATTAACAAAGACAGAAACAGCATGACTTTCTCTAAAACATATGATCAAAGAGACATGATTAATATTAAAGGTTAAAGGTCAAATGATGAGTTCATCATTGCCATAATATAGCATCAACCCACTACATTTAGTAAAATTGCCAAATTTACTGTAAAGATGATTTCATCAAGGTCAACAAGTATGACAAGTCTGATATTTCAAATGTTTTTGCACCAACTGTTTTAATATTTGTTTGATTTAAAAGTTGATGTGGCTGTTTGCTTGTTTGCAATAAAAGGCAACCATTTTTGCACCACTTGCAGCCAGATTAAAAGTTTATCCTGTGAACTGTGGTAATTATAAATTCATGTGATGCTGAGCTATGTGTAGCTATTTCTAACATTATTTTAATTTTAAATAGTGACATTTAAGGCTCTAGTGAACAGATTGTTGTTGTATTTAAACCTTGCAATTTACCAAGAAAGCATCAACAAGTTGTCTTCTGATATTATGCTAAAATTTTACTCATGTGCATTAAAGATTTCTTTGTTTTCTCAAAGAATATATATACGAGAATAAGGAAATATTACAGTTCCGACTGAAATTTTCAGTGTGCAGGCTGAAAATCAGACTGAAAGTTTTCAGGGTACAAGCTGAAAAAATGACTGAAAGTTTTCGGGGTACATGCTGAAAAACTGACTGAAAGTTTTCAGGGTACAGGCTGAAAAAATGACTGAAAGTTTTCAGGGTACATGCTGAAAAACTGGCTGAAAGTTTTCAGGGTACAGGCTGAAAACTGGTTGAAAAAAAAAAACAACTGAAAGTTTTCAGGATACAGGCTGAAAAACTAGCTTAACTTCAAACGCTGTAACCAATTATGATATGAGGCAGAATCTAAAAGGGTAAAAAAAAATTACAGATTTGCTTGGATATAAGACCAAGAATTTAAAATTCCATGCTGAAAAACTATTCAATATTAATGGAAACCATCATCTTTGCTTCTGATTTTCTAGTTTTACAAAATGGTGTCTGAAATCAACCCTACAACCTGAAATTTACTAAGTTATCACCATCAACTGAGCCATCATACAGCAGCTATCATTATCCAACATTATGTCGACTTGTTTATTTTATTATGAACTCCAAGTACAGACCTACATGTATCTATGTTGGCACACTATAAAATGATATAACTAACAAACAACTAGTAAATATACTAAATAACTATGTATGGAAAGGAGGGGAGGTTGAGGGGGTCGAGGAGCTTTTAAACCAAAAAATATCTACAGTTTCATCACCAAAAACAATAAAGAAATAACATAAAATAACATAAAGTAAATAAATAATAAAACCAATATGTTCATTTCAGAATAATCTCTATCTCTCTTAAAATCCAAAAATCACTAGCATTTCATTATAAGTCCCCTTCCTGGCCCCAACACTACTCCCCAATTCTTCCTCATGGCACAAACAAACATACAAATTTTCTACAAGGTTACACAGATTTACATGGATATTCCTTAATGTCATAAATATCTAAAATTTCTGTAAAAGAAGGAAATGCTTGTGTATGACATCATCTTAATACAACAAATTGTCATGTTAATGGGGCTCAATAAAGGGGGTGGTAAAAATGTTGACTTAGTTTATTTACACATAAATATTTCCACAGATCAAACTGAAAACATGTATGTTTGTCTAAACCCACTTCAAATATACTACTAGTATAGTATATGCATAAGAAAATAAAAATGTTGCCACTAAAGTGAACTGTATTACAACTATGAACCTGACTAAAAGTCAAAACTGTCTTATGATTTATAGATATTAATAAAAAAATAACAAGCATATAGATCTATATAAAGTCATAAATCTGTATTCTAAACAAAAGCCTTTTAGTCACTCAGTCTTTTCCTCGAGTCCAAAATTAATATAAATCAATATAATAAGAATAATCCATTCTGATGGTAGAAGGGGAGGTAACTCTATAACACTTTACCAACATCATACATGAAGCCATTGATAAGATCTATTTCACAAAAATATTCACATATGTTCAAGAGAGGTCGGTTACTTATACAATTACCCCAAGCATCTGGTAGGACAGAAGTGATTGGTTGAAATTAGATCTGCATAACAGAAAAGAAATTATGAGATTCGTAAAAACTGAGCTTGAAGCTTATTTAAACAACAGGCCCATGTTATTGCTAACTGGCTAACTTAGGCCATAATAAATTAATACGCTAGATTTCATCCAAGTTTTTTTCAAATGGGGCGGGGGGGAGGATTTTATTTTTTAAATTTTAATTTATTGGATAACACGCTGTCAACTCGGGTTGGTGCGACCAACATGAACGTGAATTCTTGACTTCAATGCGTTAGCATCGGGCGATCTGAATGAATCGGGTTTACCACCTACAAAGTTGTTATATAATTCCATTAATGTCAGGGTGTCTGGAACTTGGCGGCCATACCAGTTTTTTTGCTTGTTTTTAAGCCCGAGTTTACAGTGGCTATAATAATACCATGCTACAACCAATATGTGAAACACGCTACTTTCGTTTTTTGAAAATTCATCTGCAACTTGATTAGACACGCAGTCAACTTCTACTTATAATTCCTAAGGGGCTCTTGGAGGACAAAACACTGCTCTACTTCGGTGATTACAACCCACAACGTCGATCGGAAACACAGTCAGCTTTACTTAGTACCTTAAGGGCTCATGCAGCGAGCTGATTTGTTATCAAAAGTTCGGAATCAAAACCGGTGAAAAAAAACACGACGTTAAAAAATCCGAAAATAAAATAAATAGGGGAGGTGTTAAAACAGGGTGAGCGGGTGGAATGAAAAATCTAGGTAATTAAATTTTTTTATTATTAATTTATTATGGCCTTATATATCAAGTTTCAAATGTCACATGTACGGTATGGGAAAAATGTTCATTTAAAATTAGTAACTGCAAAATCAACTGTTCTGAGGACGATACATGTAACATATATCTAAGTATAAAGAATAATAAATGAATGTTTATTGAAATCTACTCATTGACAAGCCCTTTTAAGTTTCCCCAGTTTTTGGTTCAACTGCCAAAATTTGGGCAAATTATACACTACATGTCCTAGAGATAATACATCTCAAATGTCCAAGGTCCAGCTGTTGTATATTCCATGGAAATGATTTTCAATCTATAGGGGCCTCTTTATAGTTTTGCCATTTCAAACCCCACAGCCAAAGTTTTTTCATATGCAATTCTATTTGTCATTTAGGATGTGACATTTTACATATCTAGGTCTAGTTATTGAAAATGATTTTTAAGTAATTTATAAGAACCCTTCTCCAGTTTCCCTAATTGAGGCCCCACAGATACAATTTTTGCAAATTAAATACCATTTTGTCTCTAGGAAGATGTATATAAAATATCTAAGATCTTGCTTTAGAAGTGATTTTTATTTTTAGGGACTGCAAATACTGGCAGTTTCCCCATTTAAAGTCAAAATCCAAGATACTTGCAAAGTAGAAACTGCATTTCATAAGGATACCAGATCTGAAATATCTTATGATTTATGAACATTAATTTCCTTCCCCTTTATCAGGCCCCATGAGGATCTGGCCAAGCATTTTAACAGGATATGGTTAAAATGTAATTTTGGATTCGGTAAACTAATAATACATAATTTTCAAGGACAATATATTATTATATATCTCACTTTTTTTTTCAATACCTGTATCAACTATTTATTAATTTGTTTTTTTTAAATGTTTAGTTAGCCTTTAGATGCCACAAACAAAACTTAACATTGAGGCTTTCCACAACAAATTTGTTAACAAATTTCCAGTCGTTCAGAAATGAAAGTTTATACAATCTGAACTTAAGATTATTCACTAAAAATCAGCTTGTGTTGATGAATAAAAAGCTGTTTGGACAAGCTACATGTAACAAACTCTTCACATTACAGACTATTTTTTAACCACAACGAAGACATATTCATGTATTTCAGACAAATATTAGGTCAATAATCACATCAAAAGAAGAATACACTTCTCCTAGAACTCTTTAGTGTTGATCAAAATGTTGATTTGATATTTGCTGTGACTGATTAACACAGTTTCATTTTACGGAAAAATGATCAACAGCATACAATTTAGTTATGTACAGGGCTTAATCAATGTTTTAGGAGAAACCACTGTTTAGCTGACATGGGGTAGAAATTAGCAGGTGATCAGTGAGTCAAGAATAACAGCCAGATTAGGGACAAGAAATAGGATTTGAGTTGACCCCTGGCAGAAAAAAAATTTAATTATATTTTTACTCTAGAGCTGATTTTGCCTGTTCAAACAGCTGATAAATGCAAATGATGAAAAATCTTTTTCATAGAATAAAGTGAGATTTTTTTTTTTTAGATTTCAAATGAATATTTTAAGGTCTCTAGAAATTTTTTCTGTAGTATTAAGGAAATTTGTTAGCAGTTTTAGGTGGAAAAATATAGCATCTCTTAGGGGAAAAATACCGATAATTGATGATGTAACAAGTAAAATTTGTTAAGTGTCGAATGAATGTCCTTCACATAGACCATTCAGATGCTTGGTTTATATTACATGTCAGTTCTGGGATACTGGAGGAAACAGTAGTACATGTATCTAGAGAAAGCCACCATCTTTTGACAAGCAAACTGGAAATTCTTGACACAGCAAACTGGAAAAACTTCCAAATTCTGGAGTGAGAATCCAAACCTAGACAATGTGAGGTGTTGCAATCCAGCAAGCCTCCACTTTAGACTGCTAATCCACAACTGACAAGGGTCTATGCATTGGGAACAACATATAATATATGAACAGTAACATTACATTTTTTTAAATTGATGGATCTTGTAATAGTAAACCTGAATATATATAGGAACATATGATCTTAAAATATCTAACATGATAACAAAATACTACAGTCATATTACAACAGAGGACAAGGTCTACTGATAAAGTCTCTCAGAAGGCAAGGTCTACTGATAAAGTCTCTCAGAAGACAAGATCTACTGATAAAGTCTCTCAGAAGACAATGTCTACTGATAAAGTCTCTCAGAAGACAAGATCTACTGATAAAGCCTCTCAGAGGACAAGGTCTAATGATAAAGTCTCTCAGAAGACAAGATCTACTGATAAAGCCTCTCAGAGGACAAGGTCTAATGATAAAGTCTCTCAGAAGACAAGGTCTACTGATAAGCCTCTCAAAGACAAGGTCTACTGATAAAGTCGCCTCCGAATAGGACAAGGTCTACTGATATAAAGTCTCTCAGAAGACAAGGTCTACTGATAAAGCCCTCTCAGAAAAAAAGGTCTACTGATAAAGTCTCTCAGAAGAAGACAAGGTCTAATGATAAAGTCTCCTCAGAAGACAAAAAGGTCTACTGATAAAGTCTCTCAGAAGAACAAGGATCTAACTGATAAAGCCCTCTCAGAAGGACAAAGGATCTACTGATAAAGTCTTCTCAGAAGACAAGGTCTACTGATAAAGTCCTCTCAGACAGGACAAGGTCTACTGATAAAAAGGATCGTCTCAAGAAGACAAAGGGTCTACTGCATAAAGGTATCTTCAGAGGACAATGTCTACTGATAAACAGTCTCTCAGAAGACAAGGTCTACTGATAAAGTCTCTCAGAAGACAAGATCTACTGATAAAGCCTCTCAGAGGACAAGGTCTACTGATAAAGCCTCTCAGAAGACAATGTCTACTGAAAAAGTCTCTCAGAGAACAATGTCTACTGATAAAGCCTATCAGAAGACAAGGTCTACTGATAAAGTCTCTCAGAAGACAAGGTCTACTGATAAAGTCTCTCAGAGGACAAGGTCTACTGATAAAGTCTCTCAGAAGACAAGGTCTACTGATAAAGCTTCTCAGAAGACAAGATCTACTGATAAAGCCTCTCAGAGGACAAGGTCTACTGATAAAGCCTCTCAGAAGACAAGGTCTACTGAAAAGTCTCTCAGAGGACAATGTCTACTGAAAAAGTCTCTCAGAAGACAAGGTCTACTGAAAAAGTCTCTCAGAGGACAATGTCTACTGAAAAAGTCAGAGGACAAGGTCTAATGATAAAGTCTCTCAGAAGACAAGGTCTACTGAAAAGTCTCTCAGAGGACAATGTCTACTGAAAAAGTCTCTCACAGGACAAGGTCTAATGATAAAGTCTCTCACGAGGACAAGGTCTAATGATAAAGTCTCTCAGAGGACAAGGTCTACTAAGAAAGTCTCTCAGAGAATAAGGTCTACTAATAGAGTCTCTAAATGGTAAATATCTACAGACAAAGTCTCAGAGGGCAAATTTACTGATAGAGTCTCTCAGGGGGCATGGTCTACTGATAAAAAACCTCAGAGGGACAAGGTCTTCTGATAGTCTCTTTAAAGGACAAAGTCTACTGATAGAGTCTCTTAGAGGACAAGGTCTACTGATAAAGTGCCTCAGAGGACAAAGTCTACTGATAAAGTCTCTCAGAGGACAAGGTCTGCTCATTAAGTCTTTTAGAAGACAAGGTCTACTGATATAGTCTTTTAAAGGACAAGGTCTACTGATATAGTCTTTTAGAGGACAAGGTCTACTGACAAAGTCTCTCATAGGACAAGGATCTACTGATAAAGTCTCTCAGAAGACAAGGTCTACTGAAAAAGTCTCTCAGAGGACAAGGTCTACTGAAAAAGTCTCTCAGAGGACAAGGTCTAATGATAAAGTCTCTAAAGGACAAGGTCTACTGAAAAGTCTCTCAGAGGACAATGTCTACTGAAAAGTCTCTCAGAAGACAAGGTCTACTGAAAAAGTCTCTCAGAGGACAATGTCTACTGAAAAAGTCAGAGGACAAGGTCTAATGATAAAGTCTCTCAGAAGACAAGGTCTACTGAAAGTCTCAGAGGACAATGTCTACTGAAAAAGTCTCTCACAGGACAAGGTCTAATGATAAAGTCTCTCAGAGGACAAGGTCTAATGATAAAGTCTCTCAAAGGACAAGGTCTAATGATAAAGTCTTTCAGAGGACAAGGTCTACTATAAAGTCTCTCAAAGGACAAGGTCTACTAATTAAGTCTCTCAGAGAATAAGGTCTACTAATAGAGTCTCTAAGAGGTAAAAGTCTACAGATAAAATCTCAGAGGACAAGGTTTACTGATAGAGTCTTTTAGAGAAAAGGTCTACTGACAAAGTCTCTCAGAGAACAAGGTCTACTGATAAATCTCTCAGAGGTCAAGGTCCATTGGTACAGTGTCTCAGAGGACAAAGTCTACTGATTAAGCCTCTCGGAGGTCAAGGTCCACTGGTACTGTGTCTCAGAGGACAAAGTCTACATTGAGACTTTTTAATAATGTCTAGCATTAGTACTATTGAAGTTGGTGCTTGTAGGTCTAAAAAAGCACTGGGCTGGGAATTTTTGGAATTGATGAAACAAAGCAGTTGTTTAATCTCCAAAATTACCAAATTTAATAAAAAAAAAAATTTTCAAAAGATATTATGAGTTGAGTTAAGTAATGGTGTTTAACGTCCCAGTCAAGAATATTTCACGTATATCAAGACGTTGCCAGCTATAGGCGAAAGTGCAAAAATTTTGCCTGTGTGTTGCGCTGATGGCATTATACAGCAGGGTTCTTTATCATGCGACGCCTGCCATAACAATGACCTCGTTTATTTTAACTTCCTATCTGAAAGAACCGTGACTTTCATTTCGTAATGCTGAGTACATTGGCGAAAGAACAGTTACTACCCATTCTCAAATCTTGGGTCTGACCCGGCCGGGGTTCGAACCCACAACCTTCCAATAACTATACATCTAACTATTTTTTACCTTTTGAATGTTTCTTTTTCTTCTTTTTCTTTTTTCCATCATCTGAGGCTAGATCTAAACTGGTAAGGTGACGACCTTCAGGCATGTTAGTAACGGACTGGTTTTTCTTAGACGAGATAAGAGAGCCTATTGAACTACCCACATTCTCCAACTGATACGTATGTCCAAAAGGGGGACTATCTCGTGGAAAGACAGATTTTTCTACATGAACACTATCACTACTTGTACTGCCATAATTTTGTCTAAAATTTTGATGTCGACTGTATATTGGAAAATTGATACTATCATCTACACCTCGTGATGAAGATGCATTCCTGTCATCTAGTCCTCGTAATGAGGATGCACTCCTATCCTGAAGTGCCTTTTTACTGCTATCAAATGAAAATGTAGATGATCCATAAGTGCCACCATTGTAATCCTCTGTGCTTTCAAGTTGCATGGGTGAATAATAGTTTGAACTTGCACCCCTATAAAGCCTCTGATGTGCATTAATGCGAATATCATCATCCTCACTTTCATCTTCAGTTTGAAAATCATCACTTTCATTGTTTAAGTTTCTGATACTAAAAGTCTGCATTTCTGTACCATCCATGTGAATTCCTCTGTACACATCTGTATCACTGTCTTTTCCCAAAGAATTGTCACTTCGGGGCGATTCAATGTCATTTTGTGAGTTCTTATCAGACTCAACTTCATGGACTTCATCGTATTTTAGGTTATACCTGTTACATGGTTGACCGATTCTGACTTGTGATGGAAAGTAATCAAAACAACCCCTGTCATCACCCTCACTATCATCGTGATCTGAGTAACTACCCACACTTGTTGTTGCCTTACTGGAGTTATAAATTCCTGAATCGTTGTCAGTACGTTTTTCAACTTGTTCTATATCAACAATGCAGTGATCAGAGTCTGGAAAAAAAGGTAGATTTGGTGGAATAATAGTGCTACGCTGAGGTGTTATTTCCTCTTCATCGCTACTATTACTCGAGCTTTTGTCATCATCATTATGCCGCAATCTTGAGGATCCCCCTGATCCAAGGGACATCTTCTCTCTACCCTTTGCTAGACTATAGTCTCTTGCGTTCAGTACCAACTGATTAAAATCTTCGTCTGGGAGATCTGCTATCCCTCTTGCCTTATCTTTAATGTAATCAATCTGCAAGTAGAAAATGTTATTTATAAATACTTTATAAATCAAACTTACTGAATTTTAAAATTTTAAATTATGTTGCCAAATTCAAACTGACAGGTGATTTCAGAAAAAAAGTACCAGTATCAGTTACTTTTGAGAAAAATATTTTAATAAGCTCTGTCTTTCATTAACCTACTTTTTTTTTTTACCAAAGTAAAGTTTTAAATTATGGATGATGCTTGCAATTCTTATATAAATTAATTGTATTTTAGTCATCACTAAAAGGTACAGTTTGATTTGTTTTTATGTTAATTGTGTTTGTGGTTTGAAACTCCTCTATCCAAGCAACTTTCAAAGAGGCAGGGCTAGCATACTTGTCAAATATAGTACATATTTTGATATAAAAGAAGGTATAAAAAATGTTCATATCACAATTAACAACACACACACACACACACACACACACACACACACACACACACACACACACACACACACACAATTCTTGTAAGAGACAAAATGGTAAAACACCATGGGAGATCACTTTATACACACTTGCTGTTTCACTGGGATTCAAATTTCAGTGTAATGAGAGTTAGTAAAAATCAGCCTATAGATTATAGGTTAAAACTTTATAATGGTCATCATTTTGAGAGTGTCAGATATTGTCTATTATAAAGTCATCAATTATGTATTTTCTGCAATTTCAAAACCATTTCAGTCATATTTCAGTGATTTATAGGTAAGAGGTTTTGTAGAATTGTACATACAGTGAAATATATTACACTTAAAAAGAGATGACTACTTGCTGTTTCCTTTTATAATAAATATTAATGTAAAATTGTAATCCATTTCAAACATGGTAATTGGATTTTTAGATTACTATAACAGCCCACTGATTACAAACAACTAACAAAAAATGTATCAAACTCTAAAATTTTAGTGATTTTTTTTACAGACCAACATTTGTTGCAACTTTATTTGAATATGTTATACCTTTATCATATGATGAAATGTATGACCAATGTTGGTAAATCAAATGACACAATACAAGATACATCTGTATACATGTGGATAGTAGAAAATGTGAAGTTAACACCGTGATTTTTTTTTTTATAAATTTTAGTGTAAGGGGTACACATTCTTTATACAGTCTTTATTTAAACATTACTTTTAGAATCGTTAGAGTAACAGTATGAAAATTCAGATACATGCATGTTAGCAAAAAGGTTCTATATTAAAAATATGGGGTACCAATCTCAATCTGGTACTTTCATAAATAAAATCTGCAACATTATATGGGGTTTGTGTTCTTTACAGAATGGACAATGTCCAAGTTTTATTTCATACTGAGGTAATTGGTTGTCATGTATACCAATTTCTTTTTTTGGTTTTTGTTCCAGGGATTTTGTTTTCATCCTGATAAGTGTATGATTTTTACAAAGTATATATGACAACATGTTTGTATTGGGTTACAGGTAGGTAATGTTTTAAAACAGACAGGAGGTATGGTAGATTTACCATTTCAACAGAAGTTGTACAGAAAATGAAATTTGGTCGATAATCCAATGCAGAACTTGAAATTATAAATCTTTTAAAAGTAACAAATTTTGTGTTACTAAGATCTGCATACTTACTCAAGCAGCCTGATAACACACCCTGTATGCACCTTGAAATCATGGGTTGATCAAAGATGAAACATGTTTTTTATTTGATCAAGGTAACACCATGTGTATTCACAATAATTTATGATTTTACTCTAAAATGAAAAGCAGACTTTCACTCTCGTACATAAAATTTTACTGTAAATATACATACACTAACAAGCTATAAATATGAGGGTAAATATCCACATTTTGATATAAATAGATATGACAATCCACATTTACTTCATACTTGCAAGATTACATACATGGGTGCAGACATGTTGGACAGCACTGCCGCCTACCTGAATGTCCTACATTGCATTTTATGGACGTCAACGCTATTGGGCCTCTATCTTTGACATGCTTAATTTAAGACTTTAAAATTACTATTTTTAAGCATTATTATAAATGCTGCTGTTGCATTAAAACAAGGGAGACACGTCATAAATGACACTTGGGCACTTTTCCGATGACCAACTGGGTAATGAATATTTAGTAGTTCATGCAAATTTAACAGGTCAAGGTGTAACGATTTCTTTCAAGGGAGACCATCGCCCAATTTTTTTTGCTATCGATACACAACGGTATAAAAGTTTGAAAACTCCCGAGAAAAATGCATTTTACAATAAAAAATTGAGTGAAATAAAATGAATTTGTAAGCCGATTCATATAACGTCCACAGATAAATAAATATTATAAAACTGCATCATAAACTTGAAAATACGGGGGAACATTCGGGGAATTTCAAAACAAACACGGGCCTATCAGACAAACGTTATATTGGCTTTACCTGCTTGTCAGTCAGTGTTTTTGGTATAATGGCATCGTAAATACTTAAAAATTGATCAGGATCTTCGTTTCTAATTGCCGAACCTAGCAAAAATGAGTACTTTTCGTTTTCTTCCACATTTTCGCTGTCTAGATCCATTTTAAACAAAAGCCATCTTGAAAAATCCACTGATTTTCGTCGCCAAGAACAAATCTCGAGGTAGATGTGATTATGCGAGATATATTTCTAAGTTGTTTTGACGCTTCTTATGTAGAATTTACATAGATGACAAACATTTATATGATTTGATTCATAAACAAAAAATCAACAGGAAATTCGGCTGCTGTTACAGACTCACTTTACAATCGCCCTTTACAATTAACAGTTTTATATCGTGTGTTGTAGCAATCTCAATTTCCAGATGGATTTTTTGAAAACAGACAACATTTTCTTGTTTGTTCCGAATATAATTGGTAGGTAATCTCCTGTACCAAGATTTAGAGAATTCCTATTTTAAGTAAAATTTAAGCACATCATAACACATTAAATTTTATCAAACTTGTGTTTTCATCTCAATAATGCTCATTATATAAAAGTTGTTATAATAATTTTGAATCTATTACATGAAGGTTCATAACAACTACATTAGGCTAAAAAAATTTGAAATATATAACAATATACACATGATGAAGAAGATTGCACATTACACATCACAAGTTGGAATTGGTCATTGTTATTTTTAGCTACCAGCAGGCAGTATGACATGGTAAGATTTGTATGTAAATAAACTGTTGCAACCTCCCGTAGTTGATAATTCCCTTATTGTTGTTAATATAGGTACTTTTTTCACAAATTCCCCCTGATAAACTTGAACAGGAAATTCCATTCATACTTTCAAATTTTAATTGCATGGCTTAAAGCAACATGATGAAGAAAAGAAACTATTTATGGGTTTAATTGGTCTGAAACTATGAACCCTTTGCACTGTGTAACTTTTTTTCTTTACAATGATGTAAAAATGGCAAACCTTGTGTTCAAATATTAAGAACCACTAAATTTTTATAACCCTGCATTTATTTGTGAAATCACATGATTAAACAAGGAAAAATTGCTTCAAGGGTGTTAATTATGAAAGGAAAAAAGATGACGATGATGATGATGGTGGTGGTGATGATAGGGAATCAGAATTAAATTATGTATACAAACCAGAAAAAAACCAACAAAACAATCAGTAAAAGATTCTTGAACACAAGTAAATGTTTTCAAAATTTCTGTTCAATAATGTAAGTCAAATCTTTATTCCATAAAAGATGTATTTTATTTCAACAATTTGAATGTTTATTAAGCATTTGGTGAAACTAAGGACACCAGGCCATGATGAGTTAATATTCTACATGATAATGATGAGATTTCAATTCTCTTTCTGTTGTATGTTGGACCTGCTTTCACTTTATTTTCTCATTCTTGTCTAATTTTAATATTTCAATAATATCTTCAAAAACAATTTTAATAATTGATAATAGGATAAATTCACCTTTCTATCCACTTATATTTTTTTAAAAAAAGCCTTTATACATTCTCTTGGCTATTTGCATTCCAGGGTTTCAGTACTCAAAAAAGAATGCCAGTATGAATGTAAAAAATGTATGGCAAATAAAAATGTAACTAATAACATTTACTACATATCATAAAAGCTTTATCGCCAAATGTACATTTTTACTGTAATGTACTATCCTGTTAATTTCAAAGGATAGAATGTGATAAATAAACAGGATGTATATCACAGTAGATTACTTCTAATCTCATAATTACTGATATGTGAGGATTAAATGTAAATTTCACTTAAAGTTTAAACAATATTTCATTCTCAAAAGAAAATCAAAATATCAATGTTACAATAGCATACATAGAAAGGTGAATTTATCCTATATAAGAAAAAAAAACCTCAGTAGCCAAGTGGTCTAAAGCACATGTACTTTTATGAACCACAGTGCCTTTCTCTGCGTAGGTTAGAATCTTACTTGTGCAGATTCTAGTGTGAGAAAGTTTTCTAGTTTACCTGCCAAAGGTCAGTGTTTTTTCTGGATACCCGGGTTTCCTCCACCTTTCAAGAACTGACCATCTTTATATAGGTGACACAATCTTGACTGAGGCATTAAACAGTTACTCTATTCCACTTTACCAAGAAAAATCTTAAGTATGGGTACTCTACAAAGAAAAATATTAAGTGTAAACATAAAATTGTATAGATTTCATTGATGTAGATATATTATCATATAAAATCATTTAAAATTTAAGATTAAATGATAAAATTTTATGTGTACTGTTTGTTTTTGTTTTAACATTTACATTTCTGTTATCTACGTGTACTATCTATTAATTATCTTAATATTGCCCCATCCCCTATCCCCCCCCCCCCCCCCAGTTGGAACCATGGTTTGGAAAAAGGAATTCTAATTGTAATCTATATAATCAATGAATAATTTTTAGATTTGAAAATGGAATCAAAACTGATTTGGTCTAGTTAATGTAAAGTTGTTATAGACTGCAGGCTTAGCACTGGCTACTCGAAAAGTAGAAGCCAAAAAAAAAAAAAAAAAAATTAGTCATCTGTAAATTTAAAGTCTAGTGAACCTCTGAATCTAAAAGCTCATAATGAAATTGATGTAAAATTTGGAAGAAAAATATTAGCCAATTTTTATTTTATTTTTTTTTGGGGGGGGGGGGGGGGGCAGAAATTATAAAAATTAGCAATTGGCTAAATTGGTAAATGGCAGAGCAACCCCTGGATTTATAAACAATTAAAGATTGTTTTCACTCTTATCACCCAGTTTAGACAGGTTGACTAAAATATACACTAGTAAAATCTTTATAGTGATAATTGAGATTGGTCACAATAAGGAGATGAACACTAAATGCTAAGGCTTGATAGTGAGAATTTTTTTTTTACTATATCAGATTATCTATGTTTGGTGAAACTGTTTGTGCCTTTCTACTGTTTGATATATAAATTTGATTTCGCGAAAATAAGTACATTTACAGTATTAGACACTATGTTCACAGAGGCTTTAATTTAGAAAATTAGATTATCTACTTGTGGTAACACTATGTCTTTCTGCTACTGGTATATGCCATGTAATTGACACTAAATGCTCACTGAGGCTTCAGTGTAGAAATTCAGATTATCTATGTTTGGTTATGCTGTTTGTATCATTCCACTATATGCTATATAATTGACACTGGATGTTTACAGAGGCTTAAATGGTTTTTTTTTTTTTTTTAATATTTCTGGTTATCTATGTTTGTGAAACTGTTTTCACTGTTTTCTATATACATGTATTAGACACTGTGTAGAAATTCAGATTACAGTATCTACCTGTGGTCACTCAATATGTGTCTTTTTACTATATACCATATATATAATGGACACTTGATGCTTACAATGAGGCTTAAATGTAGAATTTGTTTTTAATATTTCAGATTATCTACGAGTGGTTACGCTGTTTGTGTCTTTCTACTATATGCCAGATGATCCACTAAAATGTTGCTTTTGGTATCTATTTAGTGGCCTCTTGGATGCTTTTGATGGGCATGCTGCCAGGACCCTAAACCAAGGTAGGTTGATATAATTTGAGTTGAGCTGAGTAATGGTGTTTAACGTCCCAGTCAAGAATATTTCATTTATATCGAGACGCCGCCAGCTATAGACGAAAGTGCAGAAATTTTGCCTGTGCGTTGTGCTGATGGCATTATACAGCAGGGTTCTTTATCATGCCACACCACCACACGGGACCATTTATTTTAAGTTCCCATCCGAAAGAACCATGACTTTCATTTCGTAATGCCGAGTGCTTGGTGAAAGAACAGTCACTACCCACTTTCAAGTCTTGGGTCAGACCAGACCGGGGTTCGAACCCATGAGCTCCCACTTACGGAGTGAGCACTCTACCAACTGAACTACCGCAGTGGTGATATAATTTGAGATTTAAATGTATCCGTTATTATTTAATAAGTTACAGTTAAGCACCATCAGATTTTTTAGCTCACATGAGCTGAAAGTTTAAATGAGCTATTGGAATGGTTTACCGTCTTTTGTGTGCCATGCATTAACTTTTAACATTTTAATCTTCTTCTCTAAAACTAATGGTCCAAATTTGAGGAAACTTAGCCTGGGTTATAGCCTTTCAGATTTGCACAAATGAAGGAGTTATGTCCCCTTGGGACCCCATAAAGGGGGGAAAGTGAAAAAAAATAGAAATCTTCTCCACTGAATGTACAAGATATAAACCTTGGTTATTTCATTTTTAATATACTTAGGTCATCTAATTTCAGATTTCAGATCTAATTTCAAATGGTAGCCATGGGCTCAATAAAAGAGAAAAGACAAGGCACTCAGTGGGGAAATTGCTAAAAATTATATATTTTTCAATGTATCTTCAAGACTATTAACTTTTTGATAGGCATATATACTAGCATATTGTGGGTATTGATATGACAATCATTTTAATATATGGTTCAAGGTCATAGGTTCAAAGGTCAAGTTCATAACTGCACAAGAAGACTGAAATTGTCAAATTGTAGGCATGTATATTAGAATATTGTATGTATTGATTGATATGATGGTCATTTTGATACATGGTTCAAGGTCAAGAACATAGCTTTATAAATATACTGAAATGGTTTATGATTTGAAAATTATTCATTGCACTATAGTTACTACATGCATATTAGCTACTTATAACTAAACTGTGACCAGATATTTCTGATTCAGTAATGCGGCAGTTCTAAACTTGGAAAATTTCTGTAATATATTGTTTATTGCACTTTGCAAACAATTTTGGACATATCCTCAGGTGAGCATTAAGGTTCATGTGCCTCTTTTATACTTATTGCATGTTTCCTCACAAACATTTAGTGTCTGTTATAAATACTTTTAAAATGAAAGAGAAAGTTCTGAAAAATCTGTGTTCTCATGTTCTCACATTGATGTTCTTAAGTTTTAAGTAACAGATTCTCTTTAGTTTTAGTAAATCACAATATATAAGCTTTTTTCATTCTTCTTTGGTGATTTTGGCATCTCCTGTAGAGGGATACTTACTTATGTGAAAAAATAAAAATGGCCATTGGAAAACAATTTTAATTTTTACTAAAACAGAAAATTGCTGCATGCATTGCTGAGAAAAAAAATCTGCCCACCCACCAACTTACTTACTGATTTAAGGAAAATCTCAACAGAGAAATTAAAAAGTTATACTACTGGTAGAACAAAAACTACTTCATCCACTTTTACAGAACCTGATTCATCTGTATTCCAAGAATTAAACTGTTTAATCATTCTTGGAATTTGAGACTAAGTAACAACATTAAAAGTTCTACAGCTTTTTTATCTGAATGTCCTTATTTAATTAACTTTTGCATGATGTCTTTTCTGTTTTCAGTAAACATTTATCTTTCAGGAAATATTTGAGATTACCAAACTTGCAAGAAGCTCACAGTAATATCTAATGATAACTTATAAGATATGCTTCTGTAGTTTCTGGAATAACAACTTCTATGTATTTTTGACATAAAACTACTGATGAGTTTATTCCAAATTTATTATGTCTAATTAACTTGTAGAATAGTAAATGCTTTTAATTTAATACCAACAGTAAGTTATAAGTATATCAGGTAAACTATATTTACTGTCAAAAATGCTGGAAAATGCACCATTTTTAATCTAAAATTCTGAGGGAGACCACCATACCCCATTGTGGAGGGAGACATTCCCCCTCAACAGCTCCCCCTCACAAGGCACTTGTGGTTTGCACTATGCGCAAACATTCAACAAATGTTGCTGTCTACCTTTTCAAACTTGTCTTCTTCTTTCAATTATACTGAAAGCCCTGGAGAATAGGTTATAAGAAAATTGCACAACTATTTTACAATTTTTACCAAGTTGGTATACGTTTTGTGTCCATAAACTCTATATTAATTATTTAATTTGTAAAGAATGGAGAAGACTAATTTAAATTGATTCTTTTGTTTTAACAGGAAGTAGACTAGGTGCCCTGCTGGACATGCTTACAGACAGATGTGCTACTATGTGCTTGATGGGTGCCCTGTGCTATTTCTATCCAAAATATATGCTGTTTTTCCAGTTCAGCATGTTTGTAGATATCATCAGCCATTGGTTTCATTTCTATGGGTAAGTATGATTATATTAAAAGTAGTATATAATTTATCCATGGAGTATTTCTGTAACTCTTGAAGCTACATTAAGTTTTCCTTGGAAATAATTAAAATGGTGCTGATTTACTTGATAATGTTGCTAATCAACAATGTTACATTTGGTTTGATAATAAAAGCTCAAATAAATATAGAAATTTCATTAAATTTGTCATTTGCGACATTGTAAGGGATAAATAACACCATTGCGAATACATTTAGATATTAATGACAGACAATTCATGCAATTTGTCAGGTTTCCCCTCTGATTCATTCGAATCTCTGTACATCAGTGTGCATGCTCCAAGCAAATAATAATTGTTGTTAAACAAGTGACCAACATGTTATAGGAATCTGTTTTACAGCAAATAGGAATAAAATTTTGGAAAATTGAAAAATTTAATGCAGCTTTAAAAGTGACAGTTTATGATGAATGAAGGCATTGAAGATTTGAAAATGATTGAGTTTGTATGGTGAATCATTGGTGACTTCAGTTTTTGTTAAGAATTTTATTTTTTTATTGCCCCCCAGCAGTGTACAAACCTTAATCACTAGTATTTCACCATACAAAACTCAATAATCTAAAATAATGTACCCTTTTGAAATTGACCCTAGTAGTAAAATATGCACTAATTTTGTAAAAATCATCATTATTATTGTTTGGAAAATTAACCTTTTAAAACCAAATCTCTGTCAGAATTAAACAAAATTTTAAGTCCAGAAAAGATTTGGTTCATCAAAACAAATGACAAAACAAATTTTTCACTGAAAGGTTTTTAACAACTTTATACATGACAGAAGAAATCTGTCACTTTAAGATTTTCAGTTTAACACATGGCAAAAGAAATCTGTAGCCAAAACACGAGAAGAAAAAACTGTATAGAAACAAAATGTTAAATACTTACGTCAATATTTTCACAAATACAATATGTCCACATGTTGACTGAAACAATGGTTTCCATATGCTTACCAATTTACAGAGTGTTATTCGTATAATTTTCTTATTTTTTCATGTCCAAATTTACACATGTACTTATGTTTGCCATATAAGTCCTTAATATATTCCACATAGAAATTAGACAATTGAAATTTTCTGTTTATAACAGTGCTCTAGGAATCCCATTTCCTGTCTCTCGTACCAAGTGAATTTTGGTTACGGGAAAGTGATAAATAGTTGGCTTTCTCCTCTGTGGGAAAGTGAAATTTATTACAAAAATGCATATTATCCATTATCAAATGCAGGTTCTTTTTTTTACATTTTCCACTAGTAAATGTTCCCTTTTCAACATCATCTGTTAATAATCTTCTCAAATTAAAACCCTGTTCTTGGATTTCCATTCTTTACCGGTAAAGGGAGTTAACTCCTGTAGTATTCGTATGTTCATATTTGGCTTTAGTTTTGCATCAAGTAGCGATTTTTTGTTTTTGTTTGTCAGAACATCTGTTATTTGTTTTAAAAACAACTGACTTTTTTTTTTTAATTTTGTTATTTATAAAATGTTAAATGTTAATTTACAGTAAACAAACAGAGTTTGAAGAACAGCTTTATGTGTAATACTACTTCTAGTTCATTCAGATCATACTTGCCTATCTTAAGTGTTGTTTTTTTTTGTTTTTTTTTGTTTTTTTGGTGGGAAATTCACAGATTTTACAGATAACATTTATTGTAAATAAACTGATTTGACCTCTGCTTGGTTTTGAATTTTTATTTACTCATATCTATATTTTTCTTGCCAAGGTATGAAGAAAGTGAATTTTTTCTGTGGGAAAGTGGATTTTCTATTGTGACTTTTCCATGGAAAGTTAGTGTTGAGGAAAAATCCTAGAGCACTGTTACAATCTCACTCACATTTTTGATGACCAAGTTGTGACCAAGATGTTCAAATACATTTGTAGGACTCGTACCATCCACCTATTTTTCACCCATTTTTTTTTTCATAGTGGTGCCATTCAAACTGTATATAGAAGTGCTGGTACATGTACTCAAATTGTGCTTAAAATTATATGTTAACTTTTGTTGATGCTTATATTCTAGATCTTTGATGAAAGGAGCCTCCAGCCATAAACAGCTAGATCTGTCAGCTAATCCAATCCTGCGCCACTACTATCATAATAAGGTAAATATGAAAAACTTTGAATCTGGAGTCGGACATTTTTACAAAGCAACCGTACCACGATGCTGTGAAAAGCAAAAAAAAAAAAAGGGTTGTTATTGATGATGTATTTTAATTCTTAATTTAAAATAGATTTTATAAAGGGTTTAACTACTTAGTAGAGGTTATTTAGGTTCATATGTCCACTATAGTGTTGATTTTGAACTGTCGGCATTGACAACACATGGTTAGATGACCATCTTTGTTTATTGACAATCGTGCATTTGTTTTCCTGAAATTACATGAATTTTAGTGAACCTCATTTCGAGACCTCTTTAATGGTATGTAGACTTTTTAAAATTATTCATTTATAACTTAACAGTTTGCCAAGACTGTACGATGCACGTTGTAGTCTTATTTAACATCCAACACAGATTGACAGAGTTTAAAGTCTACATTGGGCCTTGCAACCATTGTGCAGACTATTTAATATTCCGCATGGAACCTCTTTGATATAGTCTGACGACCAAGACCTTCAAGGATCAACCCTCGTTATCAGCCGTTTGTGGCTTCCGTCTGTCAAATGATGTGATTACTTAGTAAACACCTTAACAACAAAATTAATGATGATTCGAATGATGAAACAAAAGGAACAGATTGAGACCATGGATTCTAACTGATTAATAAACAAAAGCCTAATTATTAGATCTGTAATTTTTATTGAAAACGGTTGAAAGGTGATAGCAAACAATACTCAAGACAAGTAATATGATATAATGACCAACAAACATATTTAATTATATGTAAGATTAACTGAATTCTATTTTAAACTAAAAATGTCAGACAAATGATTTTTTACATCGGAAAAAATATTTATGTTGGACATGTCCGCCAAATATGACCATTTCCGGACCCCTGGTTAGTGCATACTATATTGTTTAGTATATATATATACCTACCAAAAGATTATGTCATTTGCAATGGACAGACTCATTGTTAAATGAAATTTTTTTTTTTTTAAATCATTTTTGTTAAGTTTTTTTATGGTGTGTGAGTAAGTTTTTTGGATTTCTCGCACGGATCTGTATTCAATTCAATTTCTTTATTCCGTAAGTTAATTACAACTTATTGGATTTACGATATATATATAATTACATAATATAAACAATGTTCAGTGAGCAGAATATGTGTATACATAAATAAACAGCATTACCAGGAGAGATAATAAATATAAAGTATAAATATAATGATATAAAGTTGAACATTATTTCTAATGTTTAAAGCATTGTATAAAAATTTCGCTAGATTGCATAATTGTTTGACATTGTTGATGCTGAGCAACTGTATAAGTTTGTACATGCTTGGTTTGACCCAGTAGTATGGTTTAATAAATTGTTTTCTAATATTGGTATATGTTTTACACTCCAAAATAAAATGATATTCATCTTCAATAACACCGTTACAAAATATACAACATCTTTCATTTCGTTTTTTGTTATTATAACGACCTGTTTCAATGGATAAACAACGAGAAGATAACCTGAATTTAGACAAGATTTTTTTGTAATGACTTGGAATAGGCTTACATAAATAATATTGTAAAGTAAAATTGTCAATTAAAAATCTATATATTGAAGACTTTGTAGAGGTTTCTAACATGGAGTATAAATGTTGCTTACAAGTATCTTCAAGCCTTTGTCTAATCTCACACAAAGCAACATCTACGTTAATTATATTTTGATTATACCAAATGTGGCCAAGACCAAGAGACTCAAGCTCCTTCTTTATAAAATTTGTCCATATAAATTTATTTGAAATGTGCTTATTACCCAACCTTAGTAAAACATTATAACAATTTAATAATATACAATTTTTAGAATTTAGAAGATTAAACCAATATTTAAACATACAAATTTTCCTAGTAACTTGTAGTGGTAATCTGCCTAATTCAATATAAATCATAGCATTAGTTGTCGAACTTTTCACACCTAAAACATTTTTACAAAAATCTAAATGAACCTGTTCTAAAAATTTCCCTTCATGCATTGCATAAACTTCACAAGAATATAGTAATACACTGGACACATAAGTGTCAAATAATGATAACATGGTTTCAGTATTTAAAAATAAATCTTTAGTTTTACTCTTAAGAGAATACATTGCTTTTCTACCTTGTGATGCAAACTGTTGTTGTGTTACATGAAATTTACCATTGTAATTCAAAAGAAAACCCAAATAATTAAACTGATTAACAATTTCTATTTCATTATTACAATAAAACCATTTTTCATACTCTTTAACATAACCACCATTACGAAATATAACAATTTTAGTTTTACTTAAATTAACCTTCAAATCCCATTCTTCAGAATATTCATATAAAGCATTTAACATGTTTTGTAGACCCTCTTGTGATTCGGAAAATAAAACTAAATCGTCTGCATACATTAACAAAAATAAGGACAAATCCTGTAGTTCATAACAACATTCGGTGTTTTTTAAAAAATTAACTTCAAAGTCGTTAACATACAATGAAAATAATATAGGAGAGATTACCTCCCCTTGCATTAAACCAATATTGTTTCTAAAATGTTGTGAATAAAAACCGTCTACAGTAACACAAGATTTAACATTGTTATACATTGATTTTATAAGTGATAATAGTTTGCCTTTGATACCAAGTTTCGAAATTTTATAAAATAAATATGGTCTATTAATAGAATCAAAAGCACGACAAAAATCTATAAAGCAACAGTACAACCTATTTTTGTTTAACAATGAATTAGTAATGATGGAGTGAAGTGCAAAAATTGCATCACGTGTACCCAAACCTGGACGGAAACCAAACTGTGCATCCGTCAGTATATCATGATTATCTGCCCATGCTAGCAGACGATTATTAAGAATACTAGTAAAAAGCTTACAAAAATGACTAATTAGACTAATACCCCGATAATTATTAGGATCATTCTGTTGACCTTTTTTAAATATAGGTACGATTACGACTGAAGACCATGCTGATGGAAATATACCAGAATCAAATATATTGTTAAAAATAAAAGTTAAATAAGGTAATAAAATGGACTTAGATTCAATAAAAAACTCATTTAAAATTTCATCTTCCCCACAGCTTTTCCCCCTCTTTAATGATTTAATACATTGTTCTATTTCTGCTGGTGTTATAGGGTTATCCAGTTCCTCAAAGTCTGGTAAAAAATCTATTCCTGGGTCACTATGTTTACGGTCTGTAGATGTGTTATTATTGAAAAGGTCGCTGAAATGTTTTTCGAATTCATCCAATGAAATTTGATTAGCCCGCATTTTTGGTCGTGAAAATATAGAGAAAAACTTTTTCGGATTATGTATACGTAGACTGGATAGCATGTTTCCTTCTTGTTTCAAGTAAGTTCGCTTAAGTTTATTTTCCAATAATTTATATTCCCTTTTGTCCCTAAGTAATTGTTCGTGGGTTGATTGATTTTTATTTTTGTTGAATTCCGAGAGTGAATGTAAGTATTTGTGATGTGCACTTTTGCAGTGTTTGATAAACCATGGTTTGTCATCAGTGATGTGTTTACGTGTATCAGATTTATACCCCAGTTCCCTTGAATTCGGCTTGTAAATATCACAATATGGTCTAAATGCACTTTTTAAAATTTCATTAAAGTTATTGACACTTATGTCTGTGTTATATTGATCAGAAAAATCTGCTTTATTGATAAAATCATTAAGTTCATCAATATGGTGTAATAAGGAATTCGTGTATTCCTGATTATTTTCTTCTTTCCATCTCATGGAGACACGTGGTTTATAAAGATTGCGGTCAATGTCAATGTCACTAGCTGGTTTGTATTGATTATCCAATCGGGTAGCGATACATGCGTGCACTGGAGCGTGGTCACTGTATTGATTGAAATTTGACACAATGAAGTCGCGTATACATTCAAACATGTCCGGCGTTGTTAAAACGTAATCAATCACACTGTATCCACGCGAGCCGTTGTACGTAAAGTCATTGTCCATCTTTTTGGGATGTCTTCCATTCAATATTCGAATACCAGTTGATTTGCATAATTTTAAAAGCTTCGATCCATATGTATTAGTAATTTTGTCCGGATTGGTGCGACCAGGTAAAGGAATGTCATTAGCATAAGTAAATAAACATGACACGTGTTTGTCGACTGAGTTATGTACCGCATCAGCTGAAATAAAATCATCCAAACTAGCAGTGCGACTATTTAAATCACCAAATACAACAATTTTACCCTTTTCACCATATTTTTCTGTATATACAGTAAAACTTTGATTGCTCGAACGTCGTTACCTCGAATACCCCGGATAACTCGAAGTCATCTGTTGGTCCCAACCAATTTCTTATAATATCCTAAGTAAATAAACCTTGATGGTTCGAACTTCGTTAATTTGGATACCCCCGCACACTCGCACAATAAATATTTTTTAAAAGTATAAAATTAGTGAAAATTCAACTTCTTTCACTCAAATAAAATTTTTTTCAGAACGACATGTGGTCTGCGTCATTGTAAACAAAACACAAGATGAAGCCATATTACAGATTTCATCAAAAGTAATAGAGAGGAACAAAATAGTTTGTCTAAACAGTTACCTTACATTAATTAACTAATCAATTATTAATTAACCTGAGAGAGTGTCGATATTCTCCGTTCTTTTAATCCGTTTACGACACACTGGAGTGTTTGTTGGGTACTTTTAAACACCTCAGTCGTTCATGCGTGATGATTGTACATCAAGATTCTGTAATTTATGTCCTTGGAGTATGTATAGTAATGTGTATTATTGGTATTTCCAGTGATATAAATGACCGGTAATAACACTGCCTTGTTTAGTCTTATATGTGCAATTTTAATAAAGTAAGTTTATTTTGTATCATGACCTGTTGAAATTTAAATAAAGTGCCATATTCTAGACCCATAGCCATATAACATCATACAGCAGATTGCAGATCAGCATTTAAGTTGAAATGAATTTTGTATTTTTAATTGGGACATTTCATTCTCTTGGATTTAAAAAAACAAATTCATGATAAATAATGGAATTTTAATACAGACATTTCATTGCTTTGCCTTTTAGTTTATTTACATGTATAACAAATTTAAAGATTCTTTGATGGTTGATAAACATGAAAACCTGAAACTCTGATCATATCTCGATGTTCGATCCCTCGAACCCCCCGATGGCTCGAATATTTGGTCAAAGTCCCTTGGACTTCGAGCCATCGAAGTTCTACTGTATAATCTACAGGGTATCATACACTCTGTGTAATGAGTTTGTATTTTGGTTCATTTCAGATAAATTTGTTTGTGATGTGTGCAGCTAATGAACTTTTCTACTGTATGTTATATCTAACATACTTTACACCAGGACCCATGTGTAAGTTTAACTCTCTCTCTCTCTCTCTCTCTCTCTCTATCTCTCTCTCTCTCTCTCTCTCAAAAGTACTGTTGTCTGAAGCATTAGTCTTTAAGGCTGGAACACATACTTCCTAATCACCATTTAGTGATATAAAGAGAATTCATCAGTCCACCACAAGGTTTAACTCCAGCAAAATTGTTGTTTTAAGTTTGAGTTTTTTCCAGGGAACTCTGGTTCCCTCCACTGTTCCAGAAATGATTACTTGCTACAAGTGTACTTATCTCTACTAGTTGTAAAACAAAAAATCACTTCAATACCTTCCATTTCCAGCATATTTCATAGAACATATTTATGTGACAGCATGGGCATCTGGAAATAAAATGTCTAGAACAAGATCATATATGTTACAACCCAGCTGGGACTCAAAAACATGGCTCCTGAATCACCTTTATCACTTCTCCACCTGTCTCCAAAATATTTACTGTATTATGTATTTTATGAATGGTTTTATATTTTCCAGTGGGAGTTGGATGGTTTTCAGTTGGATTGTGGAACCTGATTCTGTATCTGTCAGCACCATTGTCCTTGATTAAACTTGGTATCAGTATTCTACAGTTTTATGCTGCTTGCCACAATATTGCTGCCATAGATATGGAAGAGCGAAAGGCAGCAAAAGAAAAATAGAAGTGACAAAAGACAAAAAGAATATGTTAGACTTCTTTTCTTTTTAGACAAAAGTTGTTTGCATAATTGTGCTGTTGTTAAAATCATTGTTATATAACTGAAATCTGTATAAATTGTCTGATTGTATTTTACGAATATTTTTTTGACAAAATTTTTGATAATAACCCATTTTTTCTAATTCTTGACTGAATTTACTCTTAATACATGTAGTTTTACTATTCCATCACATTCACATTTAAAAATTTATGAATCATTCCCTGTTGGATGTCTGTCAAAGACCGAATTATTGTAATTGGTGGTTTTACTATTTATTTATTACTAGTAATACATGTACTGTTTATGATTTTTGTTACCTGCAAAGTCTGTATTTATCTTCAAAATACATGTAGTATTTTTACACCTTTCGTGTGTGTGTGTGTGTGTGTGTGTGTGTGTGTGTGTGTGTTGTTTTGACTGTAAAATAGTACATATACTTTGATGTTGGATCCTTCTCAAGTTAGAACCAACAGTTACATCATTCATGATCATTGTACAGTACAGCCTGTCTAAACTACCTTGATTAATCTATAGCCAGGCAATATTGAACTCTTTTGAAAAAGTAACTGACACAAGGTTTTTTGTTTATGAAATGATTTCTTTTCATAAATTGAAGAAGGTTTTTGTATATAAAATACTCAGACCTAACCAGATCCAAACAAGTAGAATTTTCAAAATCCTTCTGTTATATAGAAAAATTGGACTTAAAAAAGAGAAACACAAAAAGTTGACGAGTTGTATCTGTATGATTTAATTTTTAATTAATTGATGTAATTTCAGTGATTTGTGTAACACTCATTGAAAATACTTTTTTCAGTGTTTCTCATAACACTAAGTCTATAAAGAATGATTCCCCAAAATTATATTGCGTTAATGAATTAGGAATATGTATTCACATTTCTTTTATCTTGTTATTTTTGTAAACAAACTTAAATCATTAACCCATTTTAAATCCTAACCTTGTTTATACAGAACTAGCTGTCTTGTTCAGATTGTTTGTTTGTACACTGCATTCATTTAGACATTTGATGCTTGTATTAATTTTTTGACGTACTTTATACATTTAATGATGTAGAATCTCACTTTATATGAGTGATCACACTTTGGTCACATTCGGAACGTTTTGTTCAATCAAACGTTAATGTGTCACAAAGAAAGCAAGCTTTAATTATTCAGTTTGATAAATTATTCAATTTTATAAATTATTCAATTATATAAATTATGTACTCATATTGAAAAAATAATGTCACAAATTCTTGATTTTACCATAACTTCCCTGTGAGAGCCTTCACAAAAGCTTGTCACACCCCTTGGATACAACATTCACTGGAAAGGCTATTATAGAGCCTTGCAAGAGTATTTTCCAGCCCATGTCATATTCTCCAACAAAAACAAAGGTGATCACTGTTAAAGTCTTTAAATGGACAACAAAAGTTGTTTTTTTAATGAACTAGATGAGAGCCAAATACTGCTCTTGTTACGTTTAACATTGATAATAAATTGTGAAATTTTTTTTTGTAGAAATACCTTATTTAGTAAAAGAATAATCATTCTTGAAGTCTTCCAGGTTTTAAATCCTAAATTGTTGTAACAACTAACCAGTTGCATGCATGTTCTCTAACATTTTACATGATGCATTATTAACATTTGTGCACCGTGATATGGGATAATATTATCCAGCATTTTCTCATTACATTGTCTTGGGAACATGTGATGTAAATTTATTCTGTATCCATTGGAAACAATTGTTTATGACAAGTATTATGGGGTACCACATGGTACCACATTTTCTCATAATAATTACATTGTCTTGGGAACATGTGATGTAAATTTATTCTGTATCCATTGGAAACAATTGTTTATGACAAGTATTATGGGGTACCACATTTTCTCATAATAACGACATTGTCTTGGGAACATGTGATGTAAATTTATTCTGTATCCATTGGAAACAATTGTTTATGACAAATATCATAGGGTTCTGCAAGGTATGGTTGAGAATCCCAATGAAATCTTTTATGTTTAAAAATTGTTAACATATTGCTGGTGAAAAGTATCAAAGTAAATGTATATGTTTATGTTGGTATGGTTTTTACGTTGAAATAACCAATCATGGTGTAAAAATTATAAGTTAAAATTTAAAATTCCTTCTCAGTAAGTGTTGTAAACATATTGTTTCTGGCCATTTATTTATATTAGTATTTGTACATGTATATTTAACAAATTGTAAGGAATCATGTATTAAAGTAACTCCAATGTTTTAGTTCACAACTTTCCAATTAAATGTATATATTATTTGTAAAATTTCTTGGTTTTTTTCCAAAGAACAAACTGTATTATAATGTTTTTATGTTTTTTAAACAAAAATAATGCTTAAGGTTAATAGTGCAATAGTAAAAAAAAGAAAAAAAACAAATGATTGTGTTTGTTTCATTTCAAAGATAAGTATTTAAGTCTTTAAGGGTCGAGGCAGTTTTAGTTTCATTTTGACCCTCCTGTTCTAGAATACAAAGCTCAAATGAGACAAGTCTTCAAATGTTCAACTAAGTCGTCTTTACCCTTCAGCTAGAAACTTTAAAATAAAAACCAAAACCTATCTTTTTAGTGAAACATCCTTCTCATTTCAAATCTGAAGTTTAGCGATGATATATAAATTATTGAGGTATAATTCCCGAAATACAATGCTTATATGCACTCAGCCCATTAGTGATACTCATTGAAAATATATCATTTGAGACATGCATTGTTCATAAGCAGAGGTTTTATACAAGCACATAGATTTTGGATTTTTGCATGCAGGATTGACATTAATGTCAAAGGAATTTAAAGCCCATATTTATGAATTGCAAGACTGACATCAGTGTCCAAGCATTCTAAAGTCCATACTAATAGATTGCAGCAAAACTCGATACATCACCAGCGTCAGTGTCCAAGCATTCTAGCTACTGGATGCAGGATTGATATCAATGACCAAGGAATTTAAAGCCCATATTTATGAATTGCAAGACTGACATCAGTGTCCAAACATTCTAAAGTCCATACTTATGGATTGCAGCACAAATCAATGCAGGACCAATGTCAGTGTCCAAGCATTCTAAAGCCCATACTTATGGATCACAGCATAACTTGATGCAGGACTGAAGTCAGTGTCTAAGCATTCTATAGTTCATACTTATTGATTGCAGCACAACTGGATGCAGGACAGGCGGAAGCGCCCAAGCATTGTAAAGGTCATACTAATTGAATGGAGCACAACTGGGCTGATGTCAGCATCCAAGCATTCTAAAGCTCACACTTATGGATTATAGCACAAATTGATGCAGGACTGAAGTCTGTCCAAGCATTCTCAAGCCCATTCTAATGGATCACAGCATCACTTGATGCAGGACTGAAGTCAGTTTCTAAGCTTTCTAAAGTCCATATCTATTGATCGCAGCACAACTGGATGCAGGCAGGTGGCAGCGTCCAAACAGAACAACTCGATGCCTAGGTTCAATATTTAAATTCCACTCAGCACTCGGGCAGATCATAGCATGAGACAGTTTGTCAGTTCATTTGCCAAAGCAGGAGGTGTTTTTACTTGGTATTCTTGTTTTCTACCATCCTATCACCGAGTGCCTTGATATTATTAGAAGGAATCTTGATTTGAGCATAAAACAACATTCTTCTTTCTACAGGTTGGACTTAACAACAGCTTCGTTGGTGTGTTTTCCTGTAATAACGTAAAAATTAATAACTCCAAACAAAACAAATAAATTCAGCAAAATTCATTTCTATTTAAATATTATTCAAATTATTAAACATGTTTATGTTAAACCAGAACAACCATTCAACAAATAATTGCAATAAAAACTGTACGCACATAAAACAGGTGTTCAACAATATAGGATTTTTAGATTCCATATAATTATGTATTATGAGTTTTGTACATCAGTCATAAAATTAGAACATCTTCAGAAAATAACATTTACATTTGTATATAAACATCATGGTATTAATAAGAAACATACACAGTGGTCAACATTGTTAAAAGTAATTCGAAACAATTAAAAATAAAACAAACATACCAGTCCTTGTCCATATCACAATCCCAAAAACAAAGTAAAAACTTTGCAAACTGGCAAAATAGGTGATACACGTGAACTTCCATCAAGAAAGTGAGGCCGGGTGCTCCGGAAGGGTAAGCACCTCCTGTTTAGCTAGCTACACCCGTCACGTGCAAGTCAATTTTGAGAATGAAAGGAACAAAGAACTATGGTAAGTCAAATATATCCAGTATAAGTTGGGATACAGTGACTACATACTTATCAACAATATTGTGATGACGGCCATAAAACTTTTTAAGGGCCCTGATTAGCCTAGGCTTGCAATATCCTTGTGTCAACAATTTAATTGTAAGTAATTTGCTTCGGCCCTGATTAGCCTAGGCTTGCAATATCCTTGTGTCAACAATTTAATTGTAAGTAATTTGCTTCGTTGCAGAAAGTTCCCATAGTGGGAACAAGCTCTACCGTACCGTATTAACTGTGAAACATATACACCATACGCAGGAGAAGCAGGGATATTACTGCAAAAAAAACGGAAAGTTGACAATAGAAAAATTGAAGTCATCACGTTTGTCGTATAGCTTCAGATGTAACCTTTCATGGGTGTCATAATTGAGGTATAAGTCCAAATATGAAGCAGAACATGGAGAATCTGTCGTGTCTTTTATTTCAAGCTCACTTGGATAGATGACATTCACATATTCTCCAAATTTGTGATTATTTAGAGAAAGAACGTCATCTATATATCTGTATGTGTAGTTGAATGATTTAGCGACAGTCTTTTTTCCAGATTTGATCAAACTTTTTTAATTTTTGAAGGATTAAAAAGTATCAAATATCATGTAAAGGTCTATAAAATAAAACACAAACATACCAAGTCCTTGTCCAAATCACAATCCCAAAAACAAAGTAAAAACTTCAAAAACTGGCAAATTCAATCGCACAAGTGAACTTCCATCAAGGAAGTGAGACTGGGTGCTCCGGAAGGGTAAGTAACTCCTGTCTAGCTAGCTACACTCGTCAAGTGCAAAGTCAATTTTGAGAATAAAAGGAAAATATGAAATATTCAAACATGATTTTGTTGATCAAGATTGCTTTAACAACAAATTGAATAAGATAATTGAAGCACAAGTGATATCATCCCCTCACATCATTCTGTTTTCAAATAAAAGTTTACCATCGTTTTGGTCAGTGATAAACTGTGTATAGTAACTTCATACATACAATGCATGATTAAATTCAAAATGACAAATAGATCTAATATGGGAATTTTTTTTTCTAGTGCATTTGTTTCAGTTATTAAGCATGTAGATGGTCCTTTTACTATGAAGGTGGATTTCAAACAGCTTTAACAAACCAGATATTAGCACCCTGTAATTATACTGTAATTGATTGCAACCATCAAAAATCCATCTCAAAATTTAACTTTCTTTTGTTGTTGGTGTTTCTTTATCTGATTCACCTTTTTGTTTCTTTCTTTAACATTTATCTTGTTTTTCTCCTCTAATCTACAAAATATAACACGAATAAATAAATTGCAGCAGCTTTCGACAATCTCCATAGAAAATATATAATACAAATACCAGTTAAATTTTGATGTGCCAGATGCCCACATTTCGGAAATTCATTCCTCATAAGTGAAACTAAGATCGAAAAGTTTGATACATAAAAAATATAAGCCAAACAGTTGAAAATAATGAATCTCAAGTTTCAAATTTATATAAATCCAAATCCAGGTAAGGAATGCTGTGCATGAGGGAACAAACCTTAGTTTTAAATTAATTTCAAATCTAAAACGACTGAAAATTTTGCTAAATGGTACATTTTCTGACAGCACAAAGTACTGCCTACTGAGTTATGGATACCCCCGGGGAGTTTTACTCCAATGAAATATGGTAAGTCTAAAAGACCAGAGGAAGAAGATGAACATAAATAAAGACCTCAAAGCTCAAAATTTGGAAAAGATATTAATATGACATGATTAATTTGCACAGTGAAGTGGAGTCATGATGTGTAATGCCCCAGTAAAATTTTCCGAATAACGAAACAGTCAGCACATGTGGTTGGTTGTTAGGTGAAATCTGAGTACCACCAAGGACAACCATGCACTTTAGTCAAGTGAACAGACATAGACTCTTAAACTAAGATCCTGTTGACGTTGAATTTGAATTTAATTGCTACTATGATCTCAAGCACATGCTTTAGAATACATGTCAGAGACACGTCATTTATAGAATGATGATGCATTTAGTATGTCAGTTTGTGATTAACTGCCTGATAAAAATTATTTTATTTATTGCAAACGAAAATCATTTTGATAAAAATGAAAACATTATCCAAAATCATTTTGTCATAAACAATTACCAAAATAGGTCAAAGCAAAATTATAGTAAAATGTGAAATAGTTCTATCCAAATGAACCTATTTTCACTTTTACTTAAATATCACCAGTAACAGGTGAAAATACAAACTGTAGTTGTAAACGGTAGACAAATTAATGATAATAAAGAAAGCGTCATGTGATTTTAAAACACAATAACTTGAAAAATAGAATAGTTGAAGCATGGAATAAAAAATATATACCAAATTATGCAAATAAAAAATACAAATAATAAGTTAAAATAATCATGCAAAAACTACCAATTCTTCGTAGAATAAAAACATGAAATATAAGTGTTGATGTTTGACTTTCGCCGAGACAAATGATGAAGTCATTAATTAACCATTGAACACCATTGCTATGGCAGTTATTGGATTATAAATGACATAGCTTTGCCAGGCAAACTGAATAACGCGCTAACGCGCGTTATGATTGGTTTGCCTGGCAAAGCTATGTCATTTATAATCCAATAACTGCCATAGCTATGTG
>CM056607.1:36403099-36437960 GCA_029721355.1 Tegillarca granosa
CTGTTTTTTTGGGCGCCATAGACAACATGGTCATGACTGTAGCATGCTTTTGGTAAGCTGTGTTATATTTGATGTTTAGAGGACTTAACAATACATGTACCAGTATTTAAAATGCCAATTTATTTTTTGGGGTTTATTTTAGGTATAGAAAGAGATGCAGTAACCATTTTCACTAAATATATATCAAAAGATGCAACAACTCATTCAATACGAGTTTCTGATCAGCTACGTGATGAAACTATACGTAAGTGGTATATTCCCAAAATGGAAATGGAATGGAGTTATCTAGTGTTTGCTCCAGTCAAGATTTTTTCACTCAAATCAAGACAGCTTGTTAGTAATGATGCAAGAAACTGGAAAATCTGTGATTTTCTGCAAGTGAACTGAAAAACTTTCTCACATTATGATCTTGTCATAGTGGGATTTGACCTAGGCGATGAGAGGAGGGTAATATGTAAGGATGTATTTTAGAACACTTTTCCATCAAGAACTCTTGAAAAAGGGAACACAATTTTACTGTGTTATACCCATAATGTTTGCGAAAAATTCATTTCCATTGGACATGGAATAGCAGTAAAATCACAAAATTTAGATAAAACTGACATTATCCTGGGAATTTTAACTGTTTTGGTATCAATCACATTGTGCAGGTGATCCCAATAGGTAGTAATATTGCCATAAAACATTCAGTCCTGATTTCTTGGTTTTCTGGATTTATCAAAGTTTAATTAAATCAACCAATGGGATTTATATGATACCTCATAATGTTTTGCAGAACAATTATTTCCATTTTATTTTACATATCATTCCTAAGAAATTAAGAGATATTGGTTACATACTAATTGTAATTAGTAAAACTTTTAACTTTTATTTATAGGAAAAATATGTAGAGAAGATGGAGAAGTAGATCCTTGTTGTTTTAAAGAATGTCAGGATTTTGTTGTGGTTGTCATGGAAACAGAGTAATTATGTTCTTTCCATTAAAATTTTATTTATTTTTATCAATAAAAATAGATGAGAGAAAAGTCTTCCAAAATTTCATGTAAACTTTATTTTGAACTATAAGAAAAGTATTATCATGTTTCAGAGTTCTGTATTCAGGAAATATATTTCAAACTGCTACCTAATCACATGTATATGTTGTACTATTTCTCATACATTTGTTGAGTAGAAAAAGTGACTTTCCTCATACAGTAGCTCAGTGGATAAGATAAAGTCATGGGTTTGACCCAAAGCTTGGTCTAAGACAAAACTCTAAAATGACTAATTAAACATTTTTTTTACCAAGTACTAGGCATTTAAAAATGAAAGCAAGGTCCTTAAAACAAGCTTAGGATTATTGTTTTGTAACAACAAAAAATCTTCATTGTAAAGGCACGGAATCTGCATTATCTGAATTTTCCTTTCAAAGTGTAGATAGAACAGTTACATTTAGTTCCACTTACGGAATTATGGAAAAAAGTACCATTTGCACCAATCATCATTTTTTTTTTTTTTTTTTTTTGAATAAAATGCTGAATTATGACTGAATAAAATCATTTTGAAAATTTCTGTCCAACATTCTTTTTCAGTCATTGTTACATACTGGTGTTGCACCTATTCTGGCCATTTATCTGACATGTTTTTTGCATTTTGTCATATATAGTTTAAATAGTTCCAATTTTCTGTAACTTTAGTCAAGAATTTGTTGCGTCAGAATATAAGACTTTTTTTTTCCTAAGTCTAAGATCATGATCACATGAAATAAGCAAGACGGCAAAATAGACATCTGACACAAAACAGTTCATTGCAAATAGTATTACTGGTTATTTCGGGTGGGGTGGGGGTGAGGGTTATACAAAAAAGAGCACTACCATCCTTTCATGCTGTTAACTGTTTTCTGATTGTTCATAATTTTGTATTTTAGGTATTATCCAGAATTTCTATCTAGTCCGTATTTATGTAAACACAACATTGATCTGTTAACCAGTGGCAAAGTTTACTTAGCAGATTTTTTATATAATGAAAGTGCCTTATCTTATTTTATGGAGGTAAGTTAACTACATATAACATACACATTATAAGTCCTGTATCATCCCATCACCTAGGTATAGATCTTTTTTTGGCAGATCCAAGTGCAAGAAAGATTGTCAGTTCACTTGCTGAAGTCAGTGATTTTCTACAGGCACTTTGATTTCCTCCAATATCCCAAGAAAGTGCAAGATAGTTAGTCAGTTCACTATCAAGTCTGTGATTTTCTACAGGCACTTTGATTTCCTCCACTATCCCAAGAAAGTGCAAGATAGTTAGTCAGTTCACTATCAAGTCATTGATTTTCTACAGGCACTTTGATTTCCTCCACTATCCCAAGAAAGTGCAAGATAGTTAGTCAGTTCACTATCAAGTCTGTGATTTTCTACAGGAACTTTGATTTCCTCCACTATCCCAGGACTGACTGCCATGATACAAGTTAAAAAAATCTTAAACTTTTGCCAGTTACATATTTTAACTAATTCAGTATGCTAGGTTAAAGGTTACTCTGATGCTTTCACAAAGAAACAAAACAGATTTCATCACCAACCTTACTTATGAATATGGATTTCTAAAATTTCCTGATAAATGAATTTCTGTAGGTTGGACTGGATAATTGGGTTTTATGTCCCAATCAAGATTCTTTACATATACTGAGGCAGTCTGTTATGGTGCTAGGAGGAAACCACCAACCTTCAGCAAGCAAACTGACAAACTTTCTAATGCTTATATTGAGGCAATCATTTATGGTGGAGGGAAGCAGAGTGCCTGGAGGAAACCATCAACCTTCAGCAGGGGAACTGAAAAACTTTCTAAAACAAGGAACTGACCAATTACTTTTTCAACCCTTGAGTGCCTTCAGGCCTTGAGTGTCACTGATTTGTAAGGACATGCTTTATACCACTTGGCCAACAAAACCCCTATTTTCTGTGAAATTTGTAAGATGTGGTGTAAGTGATGGTGGGAACTGACATTCTTTATTGGTTATGATTCTAAATATGTACATTCTAAAACTTTATTAGCTTTAAAAGATTACAGTTACAAAAAATATTGTCCGCTTAAATCTTATCAAAATGAGTTAAAACCAAGTTGTTGTATCAGCAACTAAATCTAAGAGGAGATAACTCTTACATAATATTTGACAATATTTCCTCATAGTATTATGTTTTTCATTATGTTTACAGTATATGGACAGTGAGAAAGCTGGAGAATTATTACAATTCTGGTTGGCTGCAGACAACTTTCAACAGCATTTAAGTTTACAGCATTCTGGTCAGTATGATGGACGGCAGGCTCAGGACGATGCTATGGTGCTATATGACAAGTAAGACTCATTGTTTTTGCTTGCCTGGAAAGAGTGCAAAGTAACTTTTATTGTTGTTAAAATCATTGTTAAAGATTTTTTTTTAAGAGTTTTTTTTTTTTTGGTTTGATAATACCATTAAAAATGTTTTGGTTTTATACTTTAGACATGGAAATGTGCATGACTCTTTGGGGGTATAATCAGTCTGTTTAAATTGATTATAGTATTAAAGATCCTCAATAATAGCCCCATTTAACTTTGCAGAGGCAATTGAGTTAAGTTGAGTAATGGTGTTTAAAGTCCCAGTCAAGAATATTTCACTTATATGGAGAAGTCGCCAGCTATAGGCGAAAGTGTAGAAATTTTGCCTATGCGTGACGCTGATGGCATTATACAGCTGGGTTTTTTATCACGCCATGCCTGCCATGACACAGGACATCGTTTGTTTTAAGTTCCCATCCGAAAGAACCGTGACTTTCACTTCCTCATGCCAAGTGCTTGGCGAAAGAACAGTCACCACACACTTTCAAGTCTTGGGTCAGACCCGGTTGGGGTTCGAACCCACGAACTCCCACTTACGTAGCAAGCACTCTACCAACTGAACTACCACAGTGGTGAAGAGTCATTGAGACATGCACTTAAAGTTTTTGATTTAGTTCTAGAGATTATCATAATTTAGAAGTATAAATGTGGAGATAAGATTGTACTTAACACAGCTATGATTTGAATCCTCATATTTTCTGATTATCTGCTCTGACCGTCAAGGTCTGTGCTGGGAGACATATCATAAATCTTTGTTCTTTCTTTAATTCTGTTTTTATATTTGGTTGTAGATATTTTTCCCTACAAGCTACCTGTCCGCTCGGATTTGATGATAAAACCCGATTTGAAGTGGAAAGTAATATTTGTAGAGAAGAAGGACCGTTGCCTGATTGTTTCTCTAAACCTCGAGATATTGTGCTTAGTATTATGCAAAATGTAAGTAAAGTTATCCATCAATTCCAAAACAAGTGGCAAAACTGTTTTCAAATAAGTGTTACTATATGATATACTTTCAAAGGTGTATACTGAAAAATGTATACATTATCATGCTATTTGATTGAATGTATTGTTGAATAGGGGATAATGTTTTGTTCTGTCCATTTGATGATTTGTTTTGTTTTGTTTCGTTTTGTTTTTTTTTTTTGTTTTTTTTTGTTTTTTTTGTTTTTTTTTTTTTTGGGGGGTTATATCTGTAATACTGTGTTGAAAAAAGTTTTTCATTACTACACAATAAGATATTTGCTTTAATTATATAATCTGTTTATCTTTTTGTTATATTGAGTAGTTAATGTGTTATGGCATGTTAATAATTAAAAATTTCATTCATACTCTGCATTTTTAGCTCACCTGAGCTGAAAGCTCAGATGAGCTATTGCTATCCATCTTCGTCCGTCGTGCGTCGTCCGTCGTGCGTCGTGCGTAAACTTTTTACATTTTAATCTTCTCCTCCAAAACCACTGGGCCAAATTTAATGAAACTTGGTAACCATCATGCCTGGATGAAGCCCTTTCAGATTTGCACAAATGAAGGAGTTATGTCCCCTTGGGGCCCCATAAGGGGGGAAAAGTGAAAAATTTTAAAAATCTTCTCCTCTGAATCTACAAGAGATATACCTTAGTTATTTCATTTATAACATCCTTAGGTCATCTATTTTCAGATTTGCACAAATGGTAGCCATGGGGCTCAAAATGGGGAAATTGTAAGGCACTGAGTGGGGAAATTACTAAAAATTATATATTTGTCACTATATCTTGAAAACTATCAACTTTTTGTATAGGCATGTATATTGGAATATTGTAGGTATTGACATGATGATCATTTTGATATATGGTTCAAGGTCATATGTTGAAAGGTCAAGGTCACAGCTGCATAAGAAGACTTAAATTACTAATTATCTTGAAAACTATTAACTTTTTTGTAAAGGCAATGTATATTAGAATATTGTAAGTATTGACATGACAATCCAAGGTCATATATGTTCAAAGGTCAAGGACATAGTTGCATAAGTATACTGAAATTGGTTAATGATTTGGAAATTACTCGCACTACAGTTACTTCATGCACATTGTATAAGCTACTTATAAATGAAATGATACTGGATATATTTCTGATTAAGTTTTGTGGGAGTTCTTAACTTGAGAAAACTTGTAAAGTTTCTGTACTGAATATATTGTCTATTGCACTTTGCAAACAATTTTGGACATATCCTCAGGTGAGCGTTAAGGCCCATGGGCCTCTTGTTATAGAACCATCAGTTCTGGATTTGATTTGATTTGATTTAATGTGTTTTTTAGGTCTCAATCACTAATATTGAGACGTCACCAGCTAGAGTTGAAGTGGCAGAAATTTTAACCTTTGCAGTGCGCTTAGGGCAATGTGCAGGAAGAGTACTTTAGTGTAATGTGCAGGAAGAGTACTTTAGTGTGCCATGCCTGCCGTGACACAGGACATTGCATTTAAGGTCTCCTCTGAGGTACCCAGTGAATTCATTTCTAAATGCAGGGTGCTTGGCGAAAGAACAGTCGCTACCAAATTTTAAATCTTAGTGAGTCCTGGCTGGGGTTGGAACCTCAACCTTCCACATACAAAGCAAGCACCAAGTGAGCTACCATGGTGGTCCATCACTTCTGGAGTGATTTTTCTTATCAATTATGATGCTTTGGTGGTAGATTGCTCCAAAGAGTTTCTTAAAAAAATTTTTGTGCCTTTTATGGCTTTTGTCCAAATTACAGTTTTGGCAGATCCTAGTATAAGATTGGTTGTCAGTTGGCTTGTTAGGTTGGTGGGGATTTCTCCAGATACCCAGACATCATCCAGTATTCAAGAACTGACTGCTAATAGATAAGTGACAATACCTTGTTTGGAACATAAACCCCTATTACTTTACTTCACTCCTAACAAATGACAAATGTATTAGCAGTTATCTTGAAACTAGAATACTGGTAATCATTGGCTTGATGAGACTTTGTATTGTACTTTTAAACCAACATTGTGCAGATATGAACCTCATTTTTTGTGCGGTGATAATGAACATCGATTAATTTTGTTACTTTTTTTTCAATTTCAGAAATATTTCTGTAATTTTGTACATGGTGATATATACTACAGATTTTTATCAGAATTAATCAGTTCTGTCCAAACTGCAGAATTTCCTATCAAAACCAATAAAAGAGTTGGTGAGTACCAAGTTTAAACAAGCCAGATAGTACAGTAGATTTATTTTACACCAAATGGACTTACTTGTACTATTACATGTATTAATTTTCCATAGTTAATAGTTTTGAGTTAGAGTGGACATACATTTTTTTTTTTTTACAAACTTACACACAACATAGCTACAGATCTATCTGTGTTTCATTTCTTCTACATGTGGAAGATTTTGTTAGTTTTAAATTTTAATTTTGTAAATGTATATTGTAGATAGCAAAAGCACCAATTTACACAGATATGGCAATATTTATAATTTCTTAAATTGCATAAATTTCAAATTACAAGTGTTAAAATAAGTGTAATTGTTTTAAATTTTGCAGATAGCGATGCATCATCAGAACACAGTAGCCATAGTGCTGGGAGTGAAAGTGTGTCATCCAAGAATACATTACTAGCACAGGACACCAGTCATCTACGTCGCCTAGCAACCAGGCTAGAAAATGATCTCAACATGGACCCTGCTCTACTCAATCCAGATTTATTGTGGAAAAGACCTAGAGCTGGGTAAATTTATTGCCAAAAGATTAACACAGGAAAACAGTCATCCTGTTGCTTAGCAACATGATCATTTAATGATACTAACATTGACTCTTCTTTACCTGTATTTATTCTGAAAATAACCATGCACTTGTCTACTTATAAACACCAGAAATTATATAAGATACAAAGTGTACATAAAAAAACAAATATGATAGAGAAAAGATAATAATGAGTGGCTAAACCACCCACTCCGTCATAAAATATTTAGTTTAGGTGATGCATTGCAGCATTATTTGGATATCAAACCCACAGCTTTGAACCTAAGCCATAACCACTCTGCCTCATTTTTCCATAGAATCTTCCAAATGTTAAAAAAAAAACTTGTGTTGATTTACATTCACTTTCAGAATAATAATGTATTTAACTTGTTTTTCAGGAAAATGTCTGTTGGAAAAATTGATAAATATGGAAAATTTATTTCCGAGTTTGATCCACAACCTGATCCAGAAAAGAATAAAAAAGGTTTGATTTTATCAATAAATGGTAGTCATGTTTTGTAATTATTTTTCTCACATACATCGGAGTGTTTCTCTTTCTTAAACTATACACTGTACAACAACTATTTTTAGCTTGAATACATGTGAGTGTCACATGGTGGTAACAACAAGTTTTATATAACATATGCATGCTGTAGGACTTGAGGTCATGGAATAGTTTTAAGATTTAACTTAGTTTTACATTGTTTCTACCAACAATGGAACGTTGCACCTAAAATTAAATAATTAAAATACAGTAGACTCTGGTTATAATGCAGTCTGTTATAACAAAATCAGGTTTATAAAAAAGTCATGGAATTGCTCTTAGCAAGGAATGAAAGTACATTTTGCAATGCTTATAATTATTGACATAAAGAATTGAATAACACTTTGCCTATAAACAGACTCAGCTGTAATTAAATACAGGTACTATAATTTCAGCAAGTAAATCTCAAATTGGACAATTCCATATCTAATGTAAGTGATATTTTGAAGCGTGGAATAAAGAAGTAATTATGTTTTATGTCCCAGTCAAGATGTTTCACTTATACAATGGTGGCTTGATTTTTGGGGTGATGGAGGAAACCAGAGTGCCTAGAGAATACCACCAACATTAGGCAAAAAACTATTAAATTTTCTTGACTAGGATCTGACGAAGTGGGATTCAAACTTGAGCCATGAGGGGTTAGTTTGATCCATAAGCTTGTTATATAGTTCACTTGGCTACTGAGGCCCTATACGTCAAGAGAACAGGTAACATATAGTACATAAGTAAACTGAAAAAATGTGATAGTACATTTTTCTTTCTGTCTTTTTAGGTGGTATTGGGTTTTTTAAAAAGAAAGATAGAGAGAAGGTAAGACAAATCCTGGTACTTGACAATATAATTAGAATCAATTAAAATTGTTGGTTTAGGCATTGTAATCCAAATATTTTTTTGTTCACTATTTCTGTAATTGTGTGATTTAATTTTTTTAATTTTATGAATTCAATTAAAGTCTAAATTTTCTCTCATAATTAAAAAAAGGTAATCACTGGTACAAAAAGGTAATCACTGGTACAAAAAGGTAATCACTGGTACATTGTTTGCTTAATACCGCGACACAAGTTAATTTTTTCTTCTTTTTAAAGAAATTTTAAGTTTTTTTTTTTTAAGACAAGCAGATAACCAATGATATATGGGAAATTTATTTATAACAAATTTTAAAACTGAAAAGAATGCTTGATTGACTTTTATTAACATAAGCTGTAGTTTGTAGACACTTAGGAAACTCTGACATTCAGTCCAGTTTTAGGAAAAATAATATACTTTCTTAATAATCATAAATTTATATTCTACTTCAATAAGCATACTCTTTTGAATGTTTTATTAAAGAGAATTTTATTTGATCATGTCTATACTTTGGAAAACGTAGGACCGCAATATAGACAGGTTCTCATGTATATTCTCTATGATGATGAGCCTTATGGAGTGAATTTTTTTTTTGTCCCAAGTTTAAGACTTTTTTACTTATATCAAGGCTGTTCTGTCTGTGATGATGGAGGATAATAGAGGGTTGGAGGAAAATGCTTACCTTTGGCAACAGAACAGACAAATTTTCACTCTAGGATTTTAACTAAGGGGGAAGAGGCACTTTGGTTTGTAAATGCATTCTTTAGACCATTTGTTCACTGAGGCTCCTCATTGATAAAGAGTGAGGTGATGAATAAATGTTTTATGCCTAGAGAAGATTCTTTTATGTATATTGCATTTAAGATGGATGAGAAAACAGGAGTGCCTGGAGAAAAACAATGGACTTTGTCAGTTAGCTTGACCAAATTATTGTCAGTTCAGACTGGCATTTAGCATACCATTTATACATTAAGCATAGTTTAATTTTATGGTACATGTATGTCAGATTATAAAAAAAAGTTCAGACATTTGGTATATGCAGGGTTAGATTTTCACAGGTTCCACCTTATAAAATAAATTAATATCAATAATTTGTTTATTTAGGAGGAAGAGCTGGCACTACAGGTAGCAAATATGATCATAAACGACGTGACTTCAGTTACGCAGGCAATAAGTACAATGAAACATTCACCGTCGCCTTTGTCGTCACCGCAACCAGATGAAGATGATAAAAATAACAGTTCATTGAGTAAATCACTACAGAATTTATATAAGTCCTGACAGGGATTAAGCAATTTAACTTCTAGTTGAGATGTAGGAAAATTCACACTATAGATTGGTTATCATGATAATTAAAAAAAAATGCAGATTATTTACAGGAATGCCAGATGAAGTAAAGAACTTTATTACCAAATAATGTATTGTTTAGAAATTTTTTGAGACTATGGACTCTCAGTTTTTTTTTTATCAACAAGATTTGTTAGGTTTGTTTAAATATTTAGTTTTCTACTCTAAAATTATTTATTTGGGTAAGATTTAACTAATATTACTGGTAATCTGGAAATTTTGATGTCAAGTTAATTTTCAAGATTTTGGTGTTTATTTTTGCTTCGTCATATGGTCAATGGCATAAAACTAAATTATTTGCAAAATTTATATTTTTGCATCTTGTTACTTTTGTAAATTTTGTGAAAAATAAAATGATCATTAATATTTTCAAATTTACAGAATATAAATAAAAGCTTATAAGTAATAGGAAGTAGTGGAACTCTTCTGTAAAGTAAGTTAGAAAAGTTCAAGTGTACCAGCAGACATTAATTTTAATTTTAAAATGATCATTAATATTTTCAAATTTACAGAATATAAATAAAAGCTTATAAGTAATAAGGAAGTAGTGGAACTCTTCTGTAAAGTAAGTTAGAAAAGTTCAAGTGTACCAGCAGACATTAATTTTAAAGTTATTTGGAGATCTGTTCAGTAGTTACCAGCATTAGTATGCACTGACTGAATTAACTGACCTTGGTCATCAATCTTTTGAATTCAAATTATAGAACAATCAATAAAAAACTTAAATTTTGAAATAAGTCGGAATGCAAACACCAAAATTTTCTGATATGTGATAAATAATGATTGACAGGGTTCTAAACTTTGTTTTTCTAATTGTGAATGTTGCACAACATTTTCTTAAAATTTATACTTTTATAAGAAGATTTCCAAAATTGAAGACTTTTTCAGAACTGGAGTACTATTTGCAAAGTGTTCATGTTTACTATCTCTTAATTTATTTAAATAAAAATAATAAAATTACACTAATGATATTATTTGACAAGACTCACAGGTTGCTTACCGTTTCTCAAATTTTGTCTCAAAATTAAAAATAAAACTTGTACTGTAAAAGAAACTTAAAAAAATATTTTGACCCAATTTTGCCATAAATATTCTATGTTCTTTTCTGCAAAGCCAACAGTTTATGATATACATGTATATGAATGCACATTAATATACATGCTGTACTTGTATAAATAATTGCTTGTAAAATCTTTCACAGTTTTGGTATCAACTGATGGATTTGCTGGCGTAAATGTCAACACAAACATTCCTTTGTTAATATCCAATATCTTACCTGGTTCTCACATTTTACTACAGATTTATTTTTGTGGTTGATTAACAACCACAGACTTTTCACAGCAAATATTTCTACTTTGGATTTATTATTGTGGTTGTTTGGCAGCCATCATTACAATTTTTCTTTTTTAGATTTAACATCATTGCACATGTTTGTGTGTTTCCGGTCCATTTTACTACGTATGGTGCAAAAAATTTACTGGTGAAAATGGTGCTTTTATCCCAGTAGAAAATTGTGCTGCTTTGTTTTATATCTATAAAATTCTGCATTTATTATTTGATTAATCTCATATTTTTAATTCACAATTTTAAAATGCTTCACAAAATTTGTATTAAAAGTCAGAGTGAACTTTGTAAAGTTGTTTTACATGACAAAATTGTAAAAACTAAATTTAAAATGCATCTTAAGTAATGCTCATATTAATTTTGAAAAAAAGGGTTTTGTTTTTAACATCTTGCCAGTTATAGACACATAAGGGGTCAGAGGTCAATTAACTGGTAGTCCCTGTATAAGAATGATGTACCAGTACATTTCATTGCAAAGGTTAATTTCAGGGTTTTATGAAGGCATTTATCAAGGTCTGTGTTTGATTTGATTTGTAATTTATAATTTACTTCCTGAGTTATTGGCCTTTAATTAATGATGTTATCATTTCAACAGTAGTTGACCAACAGCTTAACTAATTCAGATTAACCATATATTTTCCAAGTTGTGAAAAAAACATTGATTCTGTTTTAAGATGAAAAGCCTGCTATTCCTTAATAATCTGATAAAGGGAAGTAAATCTCTGTAAAATTAAACTAGTTTCAAATTGTAGTAATTTACCTCCCTTTAACACATCAAACAGTCCGTTTTAGGGCCTAGTGCAGACATGAAATGTTATAGAAATAGTGCTAATTATTATTGATGCAACTTGGCTGATGTTCATTTTCATAGTGCAATATAAATGTTTTGTAATTTATGTTTTATTTAATGGATGCCCTGAGAGGGTAAAATAGATATAGATTTGTAATGAAGAAATTTGATGGTATGATCTGATGTAGTTGTTGAAGCTATGGGATTTACCAGTGAGCCACACAATCAGTATCTCTTAATTTTTTTGTAGATTGATGGGAAAGATTTTTTGTCTTGAATTGCAGGATTAAAGTCATTTTTAGAGGAAAAATATCAACAGGCAATTCCATATCCAATAGAAATGATTTTTTTTGCACAAACATTACAAGATTTATCTTGTGGTTATGAGATAATTCCATTCAGATATGAAAAGTGTAGAAAACAGAATAATTAATATGAAAGGAGTTAGAACCTTGCAAATTGTTACATAATCTCTAAATGCTATCAAACTAAAGAATGTTATATTTTATCTTGCCTAAGGTGACATATTTGGTTGATACCAAATTCAGTCTGCCAGTCTACCATCTATTCCTTTTTTCTGTCACATTTTTATTTTCAAATTAAACAAATATTAGCATTTTTATATATGATAGCATATTTGGCATCCATTATATTCTACATCCTTTGTAATTATGGCATTTTTTTAATTGTTGATCCATAAACATAAGTAAGGCATTTTGTTCATGGAACATAAAATTTGATATTTTTTTACCAATGAAATTGCTAGAAAATTAGCAAATTTTGAAAAAAGCCAATGAAAAGGCTAGAAAATTTGAAATTTAAAAAAAATAACCAATGAAAAGGTTGGAAAACTTCAAATTTGTAAAATAGAATATAATGTAGAATGAAAATGGTTGGTATAAAAATTATACAAGAGTGGAGTGTATGTCTAATAATGTAACAAATGATATATAGTGTAAAGATAAAATGATATTTTTGTATCAATTGTCAAAAAGAAATATTTTGTATATTTTTGTGTGTGCTGTGATAACAATGGGGTTTATTTGTGCTCCCAAGAAAGTGATGTCAGATTAGTAAAAGTTCTTGTTGGGATATGAAAAATACTGACATTATGTATTATTATTTTCAGAGTATCTAATTACAGTCAAACCTGTCTACAAAGGCCATCCATGGGAACCAATGACAGTGGCCTTTATAGACAGGTGGCCTTTATATACAAGTTCAAATAATTATGGACAAAGAGCAACTTGGATTGAATTCTTTGGCCTTTATAAGCAGGTGGCCCTTATAGAGAGGTGGTATTTAAGGCAGGTTTGACTGTAATTTGAACTTCAAACAGGTTTTTTTTTTTTTTTTTTTAAACACTTTTTCACTATAAGGTCTGCCTGTGGTGTTTGAATCTAGATGATGAGAGATCTAAGGCCCCTTCGATTAAGGGGAGTTTATCATGTACCATATCTCTTTTTTCTGCATGACCTCATAATCTTCACACATTTATTTATTTGTAGAATACATGCCGACATGCTACCTGTGTGTATAACTTATTTATAATATTGCAATAATTTAACACTTTGGCTGCCATTCACCTCAGGTATGTGCCTTTAAGTGCCAGATTTCTCACAAATTCATGCCCCCTCCACCTCCCCAAGTGCTAAGCAAGTATCAGTGAACCTGTTTTCTGTGTAATTTCTTACAAGTTTATCTGTTTTACATTGGGAAACTCTTAATACAATAGATTCCACTTAAATAGTCACTTTGCCAGAAAAATTTATGCAGTTACCTAGAATATGCCCTTTGAGCTAAATTGATCGATGGATACATGATATGTATTTAACAGACTGATTGCTTTCCACTGTGCTTGCACAACCAATTTTTTATGTCTATTGAATTGATGCGAGCAATAATATTTAATCTAACAATCATAATTGAGATGCTTTAACAATAATTTGGCTGGAGTAAAAATGCCAAAATACAAATTAAATTTGGTATCTATACATGAGTTTTCACTACTTCAATCATTGAAATCCATTCTCAAAAGATACCATACTCTTCCATTGAAATATAAATTGAAAAACATTTTGGTTTCATCTTGAATCTAAGGTAAATATAATGACAGCGGCCACCTGCATGCACTTGCTCAAACACTTGCTCCTGAACAGTATGCTTGCCATAGCAAGTTGAAGCTGTCTTTGATTTCAGTTAGAGTTTGAACATGTTACAAGTGCATTGTCTGAACATTATAATTGGTCATAGTTGCTACTGGCTGTGAAAGTATGAATAACACATGTATACATGTTGTTTATTTATATATGGTTTGGTAAACTGATCTATGATTGTTTGTGAATTCTCTAGTGTTCAAGAATATTGTTTGATACATATGTAATCCTCATTATATGGTGTCAAAGTCTCACCTGTGTCTCACCTGGTGTCTTTAATTTGTGCCGTATGAATTGCAGTGTCATATGCCACAATTTTATGTTGCATTGTAGGCATTGCTATTGCTAAAAAAGATGATCAATCACCTGGGGATAACTTCGACAGTTATTTATTGTGTCTGCTATTTAACCTGGAAATGAAAATTTACACCAGTCACATGACAAAACTGCCTAATTCTGGACAAAACAGCACCATGTGGTTCACGGGTAATCCCTGATAATTGCATTACTTTATTTATTTAGATTATCTACAATTTCCTCCTTTATACTTCAACACAGGTAAAAATGGCTTTGACGTTTTTGTTTTAACTTCTTCCCTTGTTGAGTTATTTCATGCTGCAGGGAGTATACTGTCACATAATTAATCACATACTGTTTATTCATGCCACAAAATTGCTGTAGATATGCTATTGTATAATTTCCAGTCTTTTTAAAATCACTCTAATACAGGGAAAAGGTGGCACCATTATGACTTCATATTTGTCCTTGTATAACTAGGAATCCATTATTCATCAGAAACATTAACACTACGATGTAGTTATTTACACAGTAGGTTTATTACCCTTTATTCTAATTTACTGAATTCAGCATTAAAAAAAACATGATAGGGTCCATAACTCTTGAACAAACATAACCATTGGTTACGTCAAAGGACTTACTGACATTTTAAATGACTTACAATCACACAGATTGTTCTTGTATCAAGAAATTGTAAATTTGCTTTGATTAATTGACAAGCAGATCTAATACTTACTGTACAAAGCAAACATTCTGTTTGTTTATATTTTTTTGTCTCCAAGCAGGGGCGGATCCAGATTTTATGGACGGTGTTAAGAATTTTATCATGAGATATTTTAGGCATCAAAAGCTCAAGCCCCACAGCTGCAAGGGGTCTTAGAGCCCTGTTAGCAGTCCAGGTGTCAACGCCACCCATTGAAAAATGAATTTTAAATATTTCTTGGGACCGCATTTTCTCTCTTTTTTTCTCAGTTTAAAAGTTTTCAAGGGCCCTTGTATCTGTCAATGCCCAGGGATGAATTATGTGTCTTTTCTAGTCTGTGTCTTAAGTTATGTTTAGTTTTACAATTAATTTTTAAATCTACCATATCCAGCTTTAAAGGTAAGGACTATAAGATGTAAACTTTACACTTCTTTCTTTTTTGTATATCCAAGCTAGAGTTAACTCCCTTGATCTTTCAGTAACTTTCCAATTAGAGTTATCTCCCTTGAGCTTTCAATAACTTACCAGTTATCAGTAAAAAATTGTTTCAAGGATTCATACATATCTTCTTGCCCGTTGTCATAGTAACTACAAAATATTTATATATCATGTCATAAATTCCAAGAATCTGTTGTAGGACTTGGTCACTGAAGTGGTTTTAACAATATCAATATTGCTATAAAATGTATTGTCATTTTTAAGTTCATGCAAGTTGAGAGAGGCTGTTTTATATAAAGAAAACATGAGATTTTTGTTAAATTGTTCATTTTGTTTTATGATTAAAATGTTATTTGTTAATAATTCAATCAGAGAAATGTTTAGTATATTTGTAACTATTTTGTTTACAAATTTGAAAAATAAAATCAATAAATGATTCATAATATGGCTTGTCTTTTTAGCATAAACTGACCAAAAAAAAGAAAAAAAAAAAAAAAAAAAAAAAAGTAGGTAATACCTGTGTGGTGAACATCATTGACAGAGTGTAAAGCAGTATAGTTTATTGATTGTTTGTTATGCCCAAGTTAAGATATTTTCAGTAGTCAGTTTTAAGATGGAGAAGCATGAAGAAGCCCATGAAAAACCACAGATCTTTAGTTAGAAAATTGACAAACCTTCTCACACTACCATTCTCACTGCCTTTTTTCAAGTCTTAGAACTGGCTGGAGTTTACACTCCGACCTCCCACATATATATGCAATAGTATGCTTATCTATGGCATACTGACTCTATGAGCTAGCATGTTAAAGTCATCCTATGTGTGCACTAGTACAAGACAGACCATATAACATACTCATGTATATGTGTACTTATTGTTAGACTAAGTTGTGATAAGCTAAAAAGTTGCTAATGTAAAGAGTGTTAAACAATATCTCAACCAACCAACCTGTAACTTTAGTTGGTAGAGTGCTTGTACAAAATACAAGTCACTTTTTTATGTTGCAGAAATTTAGTTTGTGGCAATATTCATTTAGTGTTCTTAACAATGGCAAACCTGTTGTAACAATGGACCTTTCGTAGCTCACCTGTTACAGCTTTGTGATAGACCAGATGCGCAGGTGAGTGATATTGTTCTTCTGGCAGATCTTGTTAGGTATCGCCTACAGGAGGTGTTGAGTTGAATAATGGTGTATTCCACCCAAGTCAAGATTTTTTTCATTTATTTCAAGGCAGTTCAGTCATTTCTTAATTGATAGAGGAAACTGGAGTGCCCACAAAAAACTAAACTTCAGCAAGCTAACTAACAAACTTTCTTACACTATTATCAGCCTAAAAGGGAAGTACAAGAAGGTGATGAGAGGTCAGAAACTTTGCTGTTATGGCCCCTTCACCTACATGAGAATTATTAGCAAAATAACAGCTCAAAACAATTCTTAATTACCACTTAACCATACGTCTCCAACAACAATAGTAAATACAAAATGTATAAACAAACAAAAATCTAGCAAGATGTGGATTTTTTTCAGGTTTATTTATCCATTACAGTTGTTTTATATTACAATAAAATTCTTTTTTAATTTTTAACTTCACTAAAATTATAGTGAAAAATAAATGACTTAGTAATCGACAGAAAGCATTCATTGAATCCTAGCAAAATAAATAAAAATATCACTTGTACATATAACCAGTTCAGATCAATCATTAACAACAATTATATTTATTTGGTTGGTTTTATATGTAATTAAAAAACAAAAACAAAACCAAACAAAGGAAGCATAAATTTAAGAGCCGAGTCAAATCTAATTTGATATTGGATGGTCATTTTCTGTATCTCTTTAATAATTTGACCATCCAGCTTAAGCATAATGGGAAGGCCTAAAATTTTTAATTTCTAAAACTGGACTATTGTATTTCATGCTTGAAAGTCAAACTTATTTGGATTGCCCATTTACACATCGGACAGTCCATTCAAACAGAACAGAACGCCTAAAATGTGACTTTTCAGTAAAACAAACAAAAAGTCAACAACATTTTTATTCTTATAACTTGATGGTCAGTTTTCCACATTCAACCCTTTATTATCAATAGACTATTCCGTTTTCAATGATTTAGATCATTTTATTTACATGAAGGGGTGATAAGGTTTTCAAAATAAAGTTGGAAAAATCTAACAATACATTAAAAATTTTATAAAAAAACAAATCGTTCCAGTGATTAATCAATAGGCAAAAAAGTATGACAGTTAGATGTCTGAAATTCCAATGTGCAATTTTGGAAAGTTGTAACTTTGACATTGTAAAGTTAAATTCCTATTTAGCATAACAATCGTGATATCAAAGTTAACCATAAAAGAACTAAGAAGAAAAACAGGTGTACATGTATTTAAACACATGAATGTTCTAGTTTTAAAATGACTGAATTATGTTCCAGAGCCAATAATGATTTTATACTGCTGAATTTATCACTAACTCAATGGATCTTGTCAGTTGGATATGGTACAAGCTTGTTCGTTTCAAGATCTATGTAAAAAAAATTGAAAAATATCAATGTCTTCAAATTATCTTTTTATCAAACAAAACAACATATTCAAAAACCTTAAACTGTTATAATAAAAGAAAAATATCTTTGTTTTAACATTTCTTTAAGAAAAAAAATAGTAATAATAATAATCTAAAAAAAAAAAAAAAAAAAAAAATTACTGAAATTGTGCTATTGTGCTAACTTGTATAATTTTATGCCTATAAAGTAATTAAGAGATTTTTCATAGATGCTCCTTTAAAAAATGAAATTTCAAATCTATAAGCTTTCAAATAACTCTTAATGGTTGCTCACAAAAAAAAAAAAAAAAAAAAAAAAAAAAAAAAAAAAAAAAAAAAAAAAAAAAAAAAAAAAAAAAAATTAAAAAAAGAAAAAGAAAAATTTACTGGTACATGTATGTCCAAATTGTAAATTGTCTTTTAAATCTACAAATCTATTTCCATATAATGTAAAGTGATAAATTTAATGGCTGTTTTCTTACAATATTTAATTTTTTTAAAGCAATAAATGAGATTTCAACATTAACCAACCAGAAAAAAAAGATCTCAATTACATATATACTCATAATTAAAATCCTTAACGTTTCAAAACTTTAAAAATCAAATTACACGTAGCTTTTGATCCATTCACACAGTAACATCCCACTAAATAGATTCAGTGAAAAGATTTTTTTTCACTCACATACAGGCATACAAAATATCATATAAATCAACATAAATAATCTAGGTCAAGAACAATGATGTAATCAGGTCACATACTCGTTAAATATATTATGCCATACATAAATTTTTATGACAATAAAAATTTTACATCGTAGAAATTTTACATCTTTAGTTAAAGTAGAAAAAAATGTTCTCATATACAGTATTGATAATCATACAAAATGTTTTTTGGATATATATATATATAAATTTAAATATTCATGTTATATTATAATCTGCTGAGGGAGAGGATGGGGGCGGGGCAAACATGTTACAACAGTCATAACAAGAGACAGAAGGCCTTACAATGAGATCCATGTAGAAACTGCCCTCTTTCATCTAAATTATCCAATATCAACAAAACAAAAATCGTATGAACCTACGGCCATTTAATAATCTGAAATATTACTTAAAACGCAAAACAAAACATTCATTCTACAATATGACATTCAATGTTTAAACCTCATCCATTCTGTTTACACCATCAAATAAAATCAACTATAATTTCCAATACCAGTTATGTCAACCCGATCTCCTTACATGTAAAATGGCATATCCTGTTTTATTTGATCTCAGTCATACCATTAAAACATAAGGAAAGTTAATAGATGTTGTTTTACATGGTATGAAATGAAAACATTTTTGGTTTTTTTTTGCCAAACTGTTCATAAAACTTAATAAGGAAATTTCAAACATCATTAAAATTTGTTGAGGCTAGCAGAAGTGCACAAAAAAGAAAATTTTGAGGCTTCATTTTAGTATTTATTCAGAAAAGTTTTATTTGCCACTATTAGACTAAATTAAAAATAATTTTAACATTAATAAAGCAGCCTAATGATTTGCCAATGTTTTGTGTTAAAAACATGTTGTTTTACGTGTAGTCAATGGAACCCAGGAAACAATTATGAACTGAAATATATTTATTATTTCAATGTATTACTTGCATTCATTTTTTGCCTTCACATATGCGTACATGGATACACTTGCAAGAAAAATGATGAATTCCACAGAATCCATAATCATACAGGCCTTAAAACAGATATTGAGAATTTAACAAAGAATGACCAATTTAATATATGGCACAGAATAAAATATAAATACTTTTAGGAAATAAAGAAAATTCTGTCTATATAAAGAATTATACCAACCCTGTATCATTAAAAGGTAATTATCTCCCCTAGGCAAAAGGAAGAGCCATATTCTGGTAAAGGTCACTTATAAAATGGACAAGTTTAAACTAAAATAAAATTTATAATGAGGCATGACCTCTTGTATATATGTTCCCTTCCAAAGATTAATTTGTTGCTAGTTTTAAAACAGAATCAATGTTTATATTACCATTAAATTGTGAACATTCTATATATCATTTATAAACATTTTGGCTCATTCAATCCGTAATTTTTTTCCTTTTAGAGTTATTTCCCCTTTTAGTAAAAATATCTATAGGGAAATTATGATTACATCATAGGCATTTGATTTGATTTTCCTGCATCTATCAAATAAGTAAAAAAAGAATGAAGAAAAAAAGAAAGTTTTATACAGCACTATTAACAACTTTGGTATGGAGATTCATTAAAGCATAGTACATGATGTTATGATATCTAAAAATATCTAAAATTTTTGATAATATAACAAAAAACAACATATGTATATGCAAGTATATGAAATTAATTATAAATAAAATGCATGTTTAATAAATTTCAACAATATAAGAACTGGAGAGAACGAAAAGGTCATTTGTTAAGATCAATACATTTCACAGTTGTCTCCCCTTTCTTTAAAACTTCATTACCTCCCTTGGTCACGTCAAGTGATCAAATAAATACTTAGATTTATATTGTCATGGTCATTATGTAATTTTTCATCAATAAAATGTGAACTCTCATTTGAAGATAGATACATTTAGCTTGTTCTTGGTTTCTAGAAAGCAATGAATGACAGATGTGTTCTAAAAAAAAAAACCAGATGGATGAAAGAGTAATAGAAAATGTTACTCGTGTGTGTGTGTGTGTGTGTGTGTGTGTGTGTGTGTGTGTGAGAGAGAGAGAGAGAGAGAGAGAGAGAGAGAGAGAGAGAGAGAGAGAGAGAGAGAGAGAGAGAGAGAGAGAGTAAAAAATTTAATGGATTTTTATGTTGATAAACAGATGATGTATGAGATAAATAAAATTAGGGCAAATGTGACCAGAGAGCTTGCTAAAATAGATCAACATTTTAGTGAGGTTGCTCTTTAAACTTATCACTGGACAATGAAGAAGACTTCAGGGGGTATAACTCTACCACAATCCATGCAGGTGAGCTAGAAAGGTCTGTGGTAAAAGAATTAATGATCAGATGAAATAAAAATCTGCTTACATAACAAAGAGATTCAAAATCATAAAAAATAAATTTAATAAACCATAAACTCTAAAACAAAAAGAAATTGTCATGACTACATACAGGAAGGAGGTATAATAACTGATGTATATAGTAAGGATTTGTTATCATCATCTTTAAAGGATTTCTTATTTGTGAAGAAAAATCCTGAAAATCATTAAAAAAAAAAAAAAAAAAAAAAAAAAAAAAAAAAAAAAAAAAAAAAAAAAAAAAAAAAAAACCCAACAACACACCTAGTACAGGGAATCATGGGACAGAGTGAATATAGAAGTGTAACATTAAAGAATCATTTGTTTGACCACAGAGAAAGGTTTTCAGAGATCAAAAAACCACATGTCACTGCCTGATAGTTTCATTTTTTATCATTTTTTTTAAATGGTTTACAATTATGAGAAGGACAAACAAGTACTTTACCAATTTTTTTTTTACAGACATGGATTATTTTTTACCTCATATCGAAAGTTATCAAGAACAAAGATTAACATTCATTTGTAGAGTTCAAAATTCAAAGCTAAATACTACTATATAATAAAACATGTGCGCTTATTCTAGCCTACTGGGATCCTTTACAGCACAATAGTAATGTCTCTGAATGTTTGCAGGGATCAATGGATACAATGTTAATGTTTTCCAAACCAGCAGAAACAATACCTTATTAGATATCACTGGTGAACACCATTCTCTTGGTCAAACATATTCACAAAAATAAATTGCCATGTTTACGGTCGAATTTCAGATCAAGATGTTTTTATTTTTTAATTGCTTTACTTAAAAATCACCAAAAATAAATTGGCTCAAAAATTTGTTTTTTACAAGAAAGGGATGTTTTGGGACTGTGAGAGACATAAACCTTTTCACGGCCACACCTTACGGACACACCCTTCTTACATACCATTTTTACATTACGGCGACAATCATACCATCAGATACACTTCCTGATTATAACATAATTTAACAACTTGTAACTTAAAATGGCAAAAACAGACATAACATAATATATAAACAACAACATACAATTCACCGCGATCAACACAGTGTACATCTAACATGTACAAACAATAAATAGTAGTAAATAATGTTTATAGAGATAAAAACAAACAATGGCCAAGTATACCATGTCGTACATATACAACTTAACCTTTGTGCAGAATTATGTCAGATCAAATAGCTGCAATATCACTGTTGCGGCTCTAAACAATAAAACTCTGTGTGTGGTTGTGTGTGTGTGTATGAACATTTCAAGTCAAAATGATGTGTTTGATATCTAAATGTTTGCATTTCCCATAATAATGATAAAATTCCAAAAATATGCTTTGTAACATATTCAATATCCATATGTCTGCACAAATGTTATTGTGTATTGTGTGGTATGCTGGCTGACCCCATTAGTTCAAGATTGTATAATAGTTATGACTAATAGCAACTGCTTGTCAAAAGTCATGGTTTTTGTTTGTTATTTTCTTTGGCTTCTTCAATCTTTTCAAACTTAACTTTCTCACTTCAAATTAAATATTGACCGCAGTGCAATGTACCTTTCCAAAAACCAACCAATCAGTGAGCAAAATCAGATATATATACGATTGATTTAAAAATATGAAATATATTACCATCTTTTTTATTAGTAGTAAGTTCCAATATAAAATTTGTTGAGATTCAAAACTTTATCTTTGGCACTAAAATATTTTTGTTTTTTTATATTAATTTTGTGGCTAAATCTTGTTAACCACACTTATAGCCCTGAGAGGTATATTTCTGGACTAGAATTTGTCTATATCTAACATAGTCATTTAGACTGAATATTAGTCGAGTAAATGATCAATTTAAAGCTGCCTTATTATCGGAACTGCTAATCATGAAAAGTTAATTAATAAGTTTGGCTTAACTTTTTCTACAATCTTGAACTTAAAAAGTAAAAAAAAATCCAGGACAGTACATAATACCTCGATTCATTGTCACCTTTGTTCAGTAAAATTTTGGCTATTTTAACAGGGTTCAGTAATAAAATTGAAAGAGGCTCATCTAAGAAGAAATAGAAAAAAAAAAAAAATTGGGGCCTCAAATTAGAGTGAATGGCAAAAAATCTCCTTGACTGTAGACAACAGAAAATAATAATAATAATAATAATAATAATAAAATCTATTTGAACACCAATAATAAACTAACAAAAATTGTTCTGAATAATCAGAATACAAAGTTTTAAGACTTAATAATCTTACTGAAACAAATGAACATGTTCTGAACTTATAATTGATAAATATACATATAATTTTATAAAACAAAAATCTGTAACTCGAATTTCCTCTCTTTCTTTCTCTCTATCTTTCTCTCAATCTCTTGTTCCTGTATACATGTAAAAAGCAATACAACAGATGATAAATAGCACCGGAAAGAGAGAAAAAATGAATAAGCTGACTCTTACAATGTAGGAAGATGTCAAATTCAAATGAAAGGTCAAAGGTTAAAAAGGTCAAAAAGCATGAATGAAAAAAGCCAGTTTTGTGTTATGGCATTTGTCAGTGAATCACATGATCCCTATAACACATGTGTTATATTATTTTCATCAAACATGGAAAGACCCAAGTTGACAATTTTCCATAAAAATGTTTATTCCCGGAAAATTTAAAAGTAAAAGTTTTCCTTACAGTTCTCTACTATTGTTGTAGGAAACTAACAGCATGGTATGCTGGGGAATTCTATTAAAACACGAAATACACTGAGTTGGATGTCTCGACTGATTGGCTCCAATAATTACCATAAAGCTCAAATTGGATCTTACATCAACTTTCAATTTTCTCATCGGAGACCCCTGGCACTGGAAGAGTTAAACTCAAGACCAACCTTATGACGAAAATTGTCGCCAGATGAGTTAAATTTGACCTTCATAGGAATTTTGAAAAAAATGTTAAAGATTCAGGAATAAGCTTGTTTTAAATATTTAAAACAAATACCGTCTTACTAAAATTTATAAGTTAAAATAACAATGTAGTGCTTTTGGAGTAATTCTCGGGACTTTGCTATGAACTGGCAGTGCTAGCTTGTAAAATGTGAATTTTACCAAATTTAAAATTACCGTAATTAGATACATCCCATAACTCAAATTTCCAATCTACCAGGATATATATCTGAAAATCAAGACATCTTCTAAGGAGTCTTTGAGAAAAATTTAGGGAACTAGAAGACACGGTAAGTTTGTTTTTCAAAACGAAAATATTTACAAAATTCTAATTCTCTGAATCGAATAAAAAGTATATCATCTTTGTCTTTTCTAACAATATATATTGTATCAATAATAATAATAATTTGTCATTCTGTTCAGAATTGACCACAAGACATAAACAAGCAAACAAACAGTATGGCAGTTTATGGTATGATAAAAAATAAAATATGTACCGATAAAAACATGACAATGAATAGAATTAAAAATCAGGCCCTTGACCAAGGCTGACTAGAGATTGTACAGTGTATGCCTACACCTCCCTTCAATTTGGTCTTTTCTGTATTTTCTTAGAAATGTTCAGGTCTCTGTTTTCCACATATATATAAAGAAGATATGTTTTGTTTCTCATCCACTTCATTCTCTCTCACAAATGAAAACTAAAATTTTCTCTACCATACAAACATACAAAAGGGCAGACATTTTTTTTTATGACACCATGAATTAAAATGCATACATCACAGTCAAGACGTTGAAATAAACCCCAAGATTCATCGCATAAAGGTATTCATTTTTTGATATTGAAATGCAATGTACTTACTACATGAGGTAAAATCTGTACGCTTAACATATATCCAATAAACTTAGGAAACAATAAATCTCATGTATATAATAATATTTAAAAAAAGAAAATAGAGTCCACAATCATACCACATGATAACCCCATAAAGCTTGTAGGGAACTATTATTCCATCGGATTTGAAATTGCACAAGTTGAAATTTTTCTTCTAAAAACCACTGCATTCCAGGAATTTGTGATGTAAAATTTGTTTAAACGCTATGGAGTTATGATCATGTGGTAGGCTTGTGAACCTGATTTGTTTGTAATTATAAATAACGACTCTATTATGAACAGTACAAACATATATATACAACTTTGTATTATAGCTTGAAAAATTTGACCTCTGCCCTTTGACCTCGATCATTTCTTTGTTGACCTCAATATTAAAGATCTATAACCCTTAATATTTATATCCAACACTTGTCCCTGTCTGACCAGTGCTTACCATCTAAATTGAGAATATTTATTTTATTTGGTATTTTATTGTGCTAAAGATAAATAATTCATTTTCATTTTCTAAAGTTAGTAGGAAAACTGATGTTTTGTGCCTTTAACTCTAAAAAGGTTGCAACACCAAATGGTACCTTTGTTTTTTGTAGCAAAATGAACACACACAAACATCTTGTAAATCTCTTTTGCTTAGTTCAATTTTGTCCATTCTACAGAACAAATATATCCTCTTTTTCAAAAGCAATTTTTGAAAACGGATCAGTGAGTTAACTTTTGTACCTGGAAAATTTTTACCCACAATTCAAATGAAAGGTCAATGTCAAGAGGACAGAGGTCAAACTTGACAGACTACAGCTTGAATCATGTACAGTAAAACACACTAATGAGAATTAAGTGACGTCAAAAAGTTTTAATAAATAAGATGCTGATCTGACCCCATTTACATAATGTAGAATATTTTCTGAGCATCATCAATCAATCAATCAACCATTTCATCTTTTAACAAATCTGGAACAAAGTGTTTCAACAGATTCCGAAAACAAGAGGTATTGGCACTTGATGGAACACATTAGTGACTCTTGTCATCTTTTTTTTCCATCTCACTGCTTACAACATACACTTTGAAAACTGTGAGTAATGATTGATAACAACTAATGCCCTCCCTCCATTTTATATACTCTTCTGTATTTCAAGATTGTGGAAAATATTGGATTTGCATTTAATTATTTTTTTGGTGCTTTGTACTGATTGACCGACATATCATTAACGTTCAAATCCATCTGGAACTATAAATAGATAATATGTATCCATGGTTACATACTGACATTTAATATAAAACCTTGTACAATTGGTTCATCAATAATTTCATCACATAAACGCTATTTGGAATTGATAACATTCTAACTACCATTACTATTCCGATGTTCGAGTGGCGGTTTAAAGTTCTCCGAGCTGGGACTATTAGTTATGGCAGCACCGTACATTTTGCTTGCTTTAGTTGTCATGTTTGCCATGATTTGTGCGGATGTTCTGTAGCCATTTATAATTTCGTCCTTCCATTGGTTGATGAGAACACGATCCTAAAAACAAAAAAAGTGATTAAAATTTTGTTGAAATTGGCATGAGAAATTTTTTTTTAAAAAGTCCCAATGCAAAACAATCTTTTTACTTTTTGCTATATGAAGTAGAAATGTCAGTATACATTTATCTGAAAAAAAAATTAAAAATAAATAAAACTAAAGATTGTAACTGGGATACCAGTCATGTATGATTCCCCACCATCCATACTCTATATATTGTCTAAAATATACACCTGCTGATGGACTGATCTTGTGATGGATCGATAGTATCTATTACTAGTAATCGAAAGCTGATTAAGAGAGAGGGCGGAAGACAAGTAAATTTAAAGTTTACATCAAATTGTACACTTATAATTCGAGTTGTATTCATTTCTCATATTCACTGTCATTCCCTCTTATCCGACCATTGCAACAACATTTTTTGTTAAAAGAAACCAATTTATCACAGAAGTCCAAATCTGTATGTATAAATTTATAATTCGAAATGTATGTAAATTTTACAAGTTTAATAGATCAAAATCATGCGTTCTGTCTTCTGTTATAGGCCCTATCCATAAATTTGGCAATTACAATTAGCTAGTGTATTTTGGTTGGTATTCAACTTAAGATTCATAGCAAATCTATTTCAAGAACTGTAAGGTGTTTAACCAACAAATTTGATTGAAGTGTGTCATGATTGTGAAGTAGCTATAACCTACATATTAATGGATAATTGACAAAAAGATTAAAGCAATTATACTTATAAAAAGGTGTAATAATGCTATTGAATTTGTTTTCCATTCTTTGAATAGGAATTAAATCCTGTAAACTTGCCTTAAGAAATGAAATCAAGTATGCCATTAACCAGTGTTTCTTGACTGAGGTTGGGTGTTAAGAATTCTGGCTTCCCACTCCCACCCTCTCTTGAAAATGATTTCCTGAAGGTTTTTATCACTCTTTTCAAAAGTCCATAGTGAACAAGAAGATATACAGATAAGTAGAAGGGATTTTAACTATTTAAAAGTTATACCTGTACATAGCATCACCCAAAGTGGGAAATGACCTTAGGTGCCCTTTATTAATATCACTCTATTCATTTTTTCATAAGAAATCAGAAAATACATTAATTAGGGGTGGGGATCAATTGTTTAAAAGATACTTAGCACCACCCAGCCCTACCCCACAGTGGGAAAGGACCTTAGGTGTCTTTCATTAATATCATTCTTTTCATTTTATCATTAGGAACCAGAAAATTTTTAGTTTAGGGGTGGGGATCTTGACAGTTTAAAAGTTATGACAAAGCCATACCAAGCACCATCCCTTAGTGGTAACCCAGGGATAATGTTTTATATGAATTAATGCACCTTGAGATGCTGATTACAAATTTATACATGGTTTTATAGTACACAGCAAAGTGTTTAAGGAAAAATTGGTGATTTTTGTTTTTAAGACCCCACCCTCCTACTCCTCCCCCATTGAATACCCATGGATGTAAAAACTTAAATGGTGCAGGAACCTACCCTAAAATTTTGAACAAATTGAATGATGCGTTTAACTTGTTTCATAGTGCTGATAAAAATTTGATATATTTTCAAACCATTTAATACATAGTAACTGAGAATTTATTTAAAACAAATTCTGTATGTGAGAAAGAGGTTAGTCACTTAATTAACATGTACCGAAAGTTCATTTACATTGAATCATTTTTGTTTAGTGATTAACTTCATACATAAATTTAGATTACCCATTTTTATCAGACGCTCATATATCTGAAAAACTGAAGAAGAAAGAAGATTCTGTAAGATTTATCTATCTTTGTATGTACTGGACAGAAAGATGTTTGGAATTAAATAACGCAATTTACACCCACCGACTGTCGAGATAAAATAAAAAAATTGATTATTTGATCGGGTTAGGGGCATCTACAAAGATAGCAGATTGTTGGTGCCAAATTTCATCAAAACCCATTATACCGTTTCCGAGTTCTGCACTGGACAAAAATTTAAAAGAAAAATAAATAATAATAATAATAAGAAGAAGAAGAAGAAGAAGAAGAAAAAGAAGAAACAGAACAAAAACAATATGATTCCCCACTGGTGTTGGGGAATCATAATAAAATAAATAAATAATTAAAATAGAAATGTCAGTATACATTTATCAAATGTATCAAAAAATGGTCATTTTTTACAGATATCATGTAAACAAATAAAAATAAAAACATGTTTTGATAATTAGAAAAAAAAACTTGTCAAAATTGAGAACCTTCCAGACCAAAGTTTTTTTTTTTTTTTTGTTTGTTTTTGTTTTGTTTTGTAAACATTCTCTCTCTCTTTTTTTTTTTAAATTGATCTTTTTAGAAGTTTTGTTTGGGCAAGTTTTCAGTTTAACCTCAGCCACGTTGTTTTCACAGGTTTCACTTGAACTCTTTCTCAAAAGTTCCAGATTTCACCAAAAAATTGTCAAACAACATCAGCTGGTCTGGAAGATTTAAAGCTACAGTGTTCTTATTTTAAATAACAATAATAAAACAAAAATAATGTTTCTATCTACTATGATACTTACAGGGGAGGTAATAGCTATTTTTGTGTCATTTTTAAGAACTATCACAATACAATTTTCTGTTTTGTTTAGTTTTTGGAAGTCCTGGAATACTTCTTTAATATCCAACATGGAAACTAACTGTAAATAAATCAAAGTCAAATATAAGTAAAATATTCAACATTTTATCAGAACAATCAAACTGGTTTTCTCTTACTGGGTTATAGCAGAATTTGATAATGTTATGACAGAATTTTGATTGGTAGAATTTTTATTACGTTGTAGTAGAATTTGACTATATACAGTAAAACCTTGTTATAACACCCCTTGATAACTCTTTCACATCACATATTACCACAGTATTTGAAGTCCCAGAGTCTATTTTTTATTTCATTTTATTTACCAAACCCACTTTATAAAGTGAATGGCCATTGTACCTTAATGGTCTTTCTTTTAAGTACACTCTTATGCTTATGGATCTCAGTACCCCTCAATGCCAAGGTTTAAATCCAACTTGGGGCAGATCCTTGTGTGTGAAAGTTTGTGAGTTCACTTATCAGAGGTCAGGTGTTTTTTTCTTGAATCATACTTTTACCATCCCAAATAACCAATAATAGATTGATTGATTGATTTAATGGGGTTTTATGTCCCAGTCTAGAATATTTCACTTATATCAAGGCCTCACCCAATATAGAGGAAGTGGCAGATATTTTGACCTTTGCAATGCACTCAGGGCTATGTGCAGGGAGAGTTCTTTAACATGCCACATCTGCTGGGACACAGGGCTATGTGCAGGGAGGGTTCTTTAACATGCCACATCTGCCGGGACACAGGGCTATGTGCAGGGAGGGTTCTTTAACATGCCACATCTGCCGGGACACAGGGCTATGTGCAGGGAGGGTTCTTTAACATGCCACATCTGCCTGGACACAGGGTCTCAGTTTTAAAGATCTTATCTGAAGAACACATCTTAATTAAGAACTAATGAGCTCAGTAATAATGAAAGAATCTTCACTTGGCTGTAAAAATCCCACTGCTCAATTTTACTGTTTTATAACACCAAAATCTGACATACCAAAATGGCGGCATTGAATCAAGGTTTTACTGTGTACAAGCGAAATTCACTTATCAGGCTTTGGTATATTTTGATGGAATATTTTTATGTACATGCATGCAAACATCAAAGAATATAAGACCCATTACATGTTCTGTTGCAATATGATAGAGGTATAATTTCCTAGGGCATATTATCTTTCAAGCCTGCTTGTCAGTCAGCCTAAAATATCTTAATATTCTTTTAACTGACTTTCGTTTCGAGTTTCACATCTAATTTATAATAAAAGACTGAAAACTGAGCACTCATTCCAATAAAAATATATTCACCCTGAAATTATATTACCAGTTTAATGTATTATTTATGTGCATATAAAATGCAACAGGTAAAAAAATGTACTACGCAGAAATAATGCCACAACAGAAATTCAACTTTTTTCGCATCTATATAGCACAAATGTAACAGTTACAAGTATTTGCCATTTGCCATGCAACAGTGCATGAAACAATTAGACTCTATTATAATGACACTACTAGCCACCTTCCTCGCCAAACGTTTCAAATACAAATACAGAATAATAATGCGTTACACCAGCTAGATAGCCTGGTATGCGTTGTGAGGAGAAAACTCAAATCTTGGCTTGAGCTCAATCTGAAAACCCCTTGGATTGGGCTCAATCTTAAAACCCCTTGGATTGGGCTCAATCTGAAAACCCCTTGGATTGGGCTCAATCTTAAAACCCCTTGACTTGGGCTCAATTTTAAAACTTCTTGACTTGGGCTCAATCTTAACATGCCTTGGATTGAAATCAATCTTAAAATCAATTGACTTGGGCTCAATCTTAACATGCCTTGGATTGAGCTCAATCTTAACATGCCTTGGATTGAGCTACATCTTAAAATCCATTGACTTGGGCTCAATCTTAACATGCCTTGGATTGGGCTCAATCTTAAAATCTCTTGGATTCAGCTCAATCTTAAAATCCCTTGGCTGGGGTTCAATCTTCAGGCCCCTTTAATAACAACGAGGATGGCAAAAATATCCTTGATTGAAAACTATCATACTTACTTCAACTTGTTTCCCCCTAATAACCTGGCCATCTCTATTTTTGTGATAAAATTCTAATCTATTTGGATAAAGTTTCAGATGTTTTTTCTGCCATGTTTGTAGAAATGGACCACCTAATTTCATTACTTCACCTTCAACTATACAATCTGTTGGACCTTAAAAAAATGAAATTTTTAATTGTAACATTTAATTTGTATGAATCAGAAGTACATGAATGTAATAACTGTTTGACCGATTTAGTCACAATAACTTGAAATTTGTGTAAGTTGCACTCTGACATACATACATCCATCATCATCAACATCATCATCATCATTATCCAAATTTGATTATCCAGGCCTTTGATTATTCATTTTCAAGGAATAGGCCTGGTTGTCCAGACGAAGTCTCCATGCAAAAAAAATAGAAATTCACTGAAATAAAAAGATCCTTCTAAATCCCAAAAATTGACCTCAAAGCTCAACTTCAGATTCTACAACAACTTGAACTTGAAGCTGTCACTTTTTGACACACTGTTGCCTATAGGGATGGTTATTATAGCCATCGTAGTTGCCAGGAAGACACACACACACACACACACACACACACACACACACACTAATTATCTAATTTAGCCAACTTTGTTTTGAAATAACTGATACACAAATTTTATAAAATAATACAAATCAAATGAATTCATGTAAAAAGTCCCACGAAAATTCAATTCTTGAATCTCTCTCTCTCTCTCTCTCTCTCTCTCTCTCTCTCCTCTCTCTCTCTCTCTTGTATACCTACCCACATCAACATCATCTATTCTTGGTTTTTGTTTCTTTTTTTGTTCTAATTTATCTGTATCACTATTTATGGCATCAAAACGGTTTCTGCTACTTCCTGTTGCCATCGTTCTGATACCACAAGGGGGAAATTTCGGTATAAATCTTGGTCTGAGTCAGTTAACTGAAAACATAAATCAAGTCCTTTATTTATTGTAATCACAATATCATTCTCATGGTTTTTTAAATATATTGTTACACATCACCCAACTGGATATGCAGGTGACTTCGAGTTTGTCTTTCTGAGTTATGGAGGAGTTTAATTTTTCAAATTTAAAAAAAAACAACAACAAAAAAAAAAAAAAAACAACAACAAAAAACAAAACAATAAATAAAAGCCGTTAGAAAAATAATGAATATAAGTTATATATGGTATTAAAGAAAAATTGTGGACAGACTACTAAAGTTCTACTGTATTAGTTTGGACAATGTGAAAATTGTGAAAATAGTTTTTTTTTTAAATTTTTACAGCAACTAAGTTAGAAGGCAGCTTTGTGAAGAAGCCATCAGCTTTGTGCCAGTACAATGTCAGTGTTCTGTTAATCAAACTGACTGTACTTGTAGATAAGCAAACGGTTCTGTATTGAGATGATTGATTGATTTAATTGGTTTTATGTCCCATTCAAGAATGTTTCACTTATATTGAGATGTCACCGGCATAGTTGAAGTGCCAGAAATTTTGACCTTTGCATTGTGCTTAGGGCAATGTGCAGGGAGGGTGACAGGGGGCATCGGTTTTTTAAGGTACTGAATTGAGACATATCATCAACTAAACAGACAAATTACAATTCCTACCTATCTGCTCTTTTGGGGCCTCAGTGATGGAGTGGTCTAAAATGCTTGCTTACGGATTACAGTGCCTCTCACCATCTAGGTTTGAATCCCACTTGGACAGATCCTAGTGTGAGAAAGTTTGTCAGTTTTGCTTGCCGAAGATCATGTGTTTCTCTGTCACTTCCAGTTCCCTCCATCATCTCAGAACTGACCTTCTCGATATAAGTGAAAGAATCCTGACTAGGGCATAAAAATATCATTACTCCACTCCACTATATCTGCTCTTTAATTTAGAGGTAAATATTGTATACATTTGAGTTTGTTTCTTGGCAGAACATATCTCAAATTTGTTCATTTTAATTTCAGTGGAAAAAACAAAAAATTTCATTATTAATACATGTATTTTTAAAATTTTGTAACCACTGTCATAATGTATCTTCTAAACAAAAGAATTTCAAACAAAGGGAGATAATCAAAAAAGATTTGGAATTCCAAATACTTCAGTAACAGTTTTAAACTTTTAATTTACAAACACATGTACGATGTAGCAAAAGAACACAAATTTTAAGAGGTTTTTTTTTAAAGCCCTTTATTCTGATATAAAAAATATTACTTTTGACCAACCATTGTGATATTTCTTACCTTGATGCCTTTAGTATCTTCCTCATCAAATGAGCCTATATCAAAAGCATCTGCAGCATTTACCTCACCCCTTGGTGGAATTAATGGCGGACTGTATTTTTGCAAGTAAACCTGGAGTCCAGTCAATGCCTTTAAAAAATACATGATCTTTTACTTCTTGTGCCCTACAAATTTAAAAAAAAGCAATTGTTTTTTTTAAATAGCTTTTTCAGAACATTGATGTACAGAGATTGAAACATTTCTAGACACATACAAACCTGGTTACCTTCTGAATGAGTATGAAAAACTATAACAATTAAATAATGGAACTCGCCAGCTTACCACATGATCAATACCTTCTTCATGTTTGTGCAGAATGAATTGGATAAAGTTTACGTCTAATATTCATGAAAAATGTTGTTACTACAAGTAAACATCACTTTTTGCAATTCCATTGTCAATAGAAATAACTGTCCCCACACAAACGCTATAAGGTATCATGTGGTGCTCTGGGGAATTCCATTAATAAGTAATTATTGTTGATTGTTACAAACTCTTACTGTTATGGGCATGATCCAATATCACTGGGTGCCATCTACATGCAAGGGAACAATATATGTTTTCTTACATGCAAGTGATCAGGGTCAAACTCCCACAAACATTTTGAATTTGAAACTACCATTTAACCATTCAGATATTGTGACTTGATTTTTTTTTTTTTTTTTATAGAGCTTGAAATGTTTATTTCACAGTATTAATTATCTATAGCTGAAAAAGAAACCTGTAATTATAAAAATTATAAAAAAGTAAAAACATTGAATATACATTTATCTTATTTACAAATATAGTAACTTTATGATTACCAAACCTGATCACATAATTAAATGGAGTAACAAGTATACAATCTTATACGATACAAAAAAGTGGCATTATACAGTATTTCTGGTTTTTTTAACTTGAAGTTTTCAGATTAAAATTAAGCAATTCCAGGTTTATCCAATGTAAAAAAAAATCCATATTCAATAATTCAATATTGAACCCTGGTATCATGTGGTATAGTGGTAAACCCTGGTATCATGTAGTATGGTGGTGAACACTGGTATCATATAGTATGGTGATTAACCCTGGTACATGTATTATGGGATATGGTGGTGAAGCCTGGTATCATGAAGTATGTTGGTGAACCCTGGTATCATGTGGTTTAGTGGTAAACCCTGGTATCAGGTGGTATAGTGGTTAACCCTGGTATCATTATCATGTTGTATGTTGGTGAACCCTGGTATCATGTGATATGTTGGTGAACCTGGTATCAGGTGGTATGGTGGTGAACCCTGGTATCATGTAGTATGTTGGTGAACCCTGGTATCATGTGGTATGTTGGTGAACCCTGGTATCATGTAGTATGGTGGTAAACCCTGGTATCATGTGGTATGATGGTGAACCCTGGTATCATGTAGTATGTTGGTGAACCCTGGTATCATGTGGTATGTTGGTGAACCCTGGGATCATGTGGTATGATGGTGAACCATGGTATTATGTAACCCCATTAT